>JAOTQJ010038890.1:0-15336 GCA_025642045.1 Solanum sejunctum
AGATTGAAATCCTTGAAATTTGAGTGTGATATTTGGTTAAGTCATGAAGAGATTTTTTGTAATGGTTTTGAGTGATACAGAATTGAAAAATGGCTAAGTATAGGTATTTTCATGCATAAGTGGGTATGAGCCTATGACCCCAATGCCCCTTGGCCAACACAGAAAAATTGAGAAAGAACTTATATTAGTCCACGTTTCGTCCACGATGCGGACCCATTGCGAAGGAAAGAATAACACTCATCCACACCCAGTCCGTGTCACAAATGTACATTATTTTATGAAAATTAGCAAAAATGAATTTTCACTATGAGTCCTCTAAAATTTGAGTTATACCTATCATTCAATCAATTTTACCCCCTGATTTAGAATAAGAAGTAGAATTTTTGATATCTCACATGGATTCTGAGATATATGAAAATTATGATTATGGACATTTCTGAAGCACATTTTAGGGCATTTCATATTGTCCACTCTTGGGCCTAGCCCATCATTGTCATGCCCTGAGAGGGTACTCTTGGCGTGGCTGACATTTTGAGATTATTGCTAGCCCCCGATACAACCACTTGGCCTCATCATCAAAATCACTCGACAACAGAAGTATAACCCAATGAATAAGACATCATATGCACAAAAATAAATAAACTGCATAACTCCACTATATCATAGTTTAGTAAAATAGTTTAGATATAAAAGAATCCTCAAAATCCTCTACCTATTAATGAAGCCTCTACTGAATAATCTAGGATAGTGCTATGATAGGCCACAAAACCTCAAAATCAAAGAAAGAAAAGATGCCAAGTCAACTCACAAAAATAAAAGAAGCATTTTTGAATAGCAAAGATGGCTCACCAACTTTGGAGTGTACTGATTTGGACCTCAACAATGTGTGGGCTAAAGTCCTCTATCATTTATAACTGTATCATAAAATGATGCAGGCCTAAATAAATGTCAGTACATAAAATATACTGGTGTGTAAAATATCTCAAGGAAAGAAAGCTCAACTCGCTCAATGTGACTCAACAACTCATGCTTGACTCGATATGAAAGCTTTCGAAGTAAATCATCCCTTTTTAAAAAAATATACTCAGTCAAATAGACTCAGTTTGAAATATATTATGCTCAATCAGTATTGCTTGAGAGTTTCTCTTAATCGACATCCTCATCCCACCACCTATAATTTGGTGATGCACAATGAATCAGCATCATTGGCAGGCCAACCCTTAATTTGCCACGAAAAAGGGTAATCAACCTTTCATGAATCCAAGTTAATTGTTCACTTGCGGGACAAGAGTTTCTAGAAAAACTATAATGACTATCCTATGCTGGCAACTAATTTTATGGGTTAAAGTGGAAGTATACTCTATCCCCACTCAGTGCTCAGTACATTTCTCACGACTAAATCATACTCAACTCATCAATCAACTCAATCCTTAATACTCAATCAATCAACCTAGAGCTCAATGATCAACCAATCAACTCAAATCTCAATGCTCAACTCAACTCAACTTCTCATCAGCTAATTCAATCAATGTAGACAAATCAAACTCAACTCAAACACAACGGTCATTTGGACTGACTCAACTTGACTCATTATGGTATTGCAAGTAAGATTATCATATATAGTGATGTATATGACTAAATGCAATGTGCTCTCCATACTCATACTCAATTTACTCAACTCAACTTGCTCAATGCTCAATTTATATCAACTCAAACACTTAACAATATGAACAACATTTCATAAAAATATGTGATTTAGGATTCATGCTATCAAGAATGAAATACATGATAAATCTTATGTTAATGTTATGCAATATACCAATTACCTCATGTAGTAAAAATAGGTCCATCATGATTAATGCAAGGATATAGTATTAGAATAGTGAAAGTTTCTCAAAGCTCAACTCTTCTCAAATCTTAACTCGAGATAATGGAAAGGGGCATGTGAAGAAAGGAAATTCATACTTTGTTAAGCCTTACATATCTGGGGATGAAGAAATAATTGAATCGCAAGCAATCCTTGCTCTTGAATTGAAAAACCCTAGATCCTTCTCCTCTCCTCTTGCTCTCAAGAAAACCCAAGTGTGGAGAATAGAAAATAATGCCCTTAGGGTTATGCGTTCAAGCTTTATTCAAGCCAAAAATGTCTAGGGTTTAATAGAATAGGTTATATAATGACAAAATTACCCCTCATTGAAATTGTCTATTGGATCTATGAAATCCCATCTACGAGTCATAGACAACTCTGATAGATTCAAAGTCCCAAAAAATTTGTGTTGCTGGAATTTACCACGAAACCCCTCTCTACGAGTCATAATGTGGTCTATGACTCATAAACCCATTCATAAACTAAAGGATCTTGAAACTTGATTCACAAGAATTTAGTACGAAACCTTATCTTATGAGTCGTAATATGGTTTACGAGTTGTAAACTCCTTCTCATAAAAAGATAAACCTACAGTCTAAAATAGTAGAATTTGATACGAACCCTGGTGGACGAGTCGTAAACCTCTTTATGACTCATAAACCACTCTCATAATTTGCTTCTGTAGTTTTCGTCAGTTATTTTCTCAGAAATCCTCTGCTCACACTCAACTAGATCAGATAGAAAAAATATTAAGGGATGTTACATTATCTCTCCCTTGGGATCATTTGCCCTCGAATGAAAAGAACGATAGGAATTTAGGTCAAGGCATGAATCTACCTATGGGATCTAACAATAAACCAACTTTCATTTCACCCTTAAAATCAACAAATCAAGAAATTTAGCAAGCAAAACAATCAACAAATCACATCAATCCTTACTCGAACACTAGAACTCTATCAGCTATTATATTGAGAATGGAAGGAGGACTCAAGGAATAGAAATTTAAGAATTAAGAGGGAAATACTTACCATCAACTTTCTTATTCATCAGCAGGTAAAAATAAATGAGGATACTTGGCCTTCATACCCTCTTTCGCCTCCCAAGTAGCTTCTTCTACAAATTGGTTTCTCCACAGTACTTTGACAAGTGCAGCCTCTTTAGTACTAAACTTGCGAACTTGAGGATCAAGGATTTGAATAGGAATCTCTTCATAGCTCAGGCTATATTTCGACCCAATACTCTCAATAGTGTACAACCAATTTATGATCTCCCAAACACTTTTTAAGCATGAAAATGTGGAAAGTTGGGTGGATGGCGTCTAACTCTCACAATAGTTATAACTCATACACCATATTGCTCACTCTCTTTATAATTTGATAAGAGCCAATGTACCTCCGAATCCACTTTCCTTTCCTTCGAAATCTCATCACACCCTTCATGGGTGACACTTACAAATACAACTAATCATTGACCTAAACTAAGTCTCTTATTCTAGCATTAGTGTAGGATTTGTGTCGACTTTGTGTTGTCCTCAACTTTCTCAGATGATTTTCACCTTCTCGATGGCTTGATAAATCAAGTCTAGTCCAATCAACTCTGCTTTACCTACCTCAAACCATCTAATTGAAGACCTACACCTCCTCCCATAAAGTGCCTCATATAGGGCCATTTGAATGCTTGAATGAAAGCTATTATTGTAAGAAAACTCTATCAAAGGAAAGTCGTCATCTTAATTACCTTTAAAGTCAATGGCGTAGGCTCTAAATATATCCTTCAAGGTCTGAATTGTGCGCTTTGCCTAGCCACCAGTCTAAGGGTAGAAAGTTGTGCTAAGGAGCACCTTCGTACCCAAACCCTTCTGAAAAGATCTCCAAAATAGGGGAATGAATTGGGATACTCTATTTGAGATGATGGACAAGGGAACTCCATACAATCTAACAATCTCACTTATGTAAATTTGGCCATAATCCTTGGTCATGTCAGTCATCTTGACTGATAAGAATTGTGCAGGCTTAGTCATCCGATCAACTATCACCCAAATGGAATCATGCTGTCCATGGGACCTTGATAAACTTGTAACAAAGTCCAAGTTAATCACGCATTTCCACTTTGGGATCTCAAAGTTCTAGGCTACTCAACATTGCCTTTAGTGCTTAAGTTTAACTTGTTGACAAATCTAGAACTTGTAAGCAAACTCAGCAATATGTTTCTTCATTCCATTCTACCAAAAGACTTCCCTAAAGTCATGGTACATCTTGGTAGACACTGGGTGAATAAAATATCTGGAGCTATGGGCCTCTTCCATGCTCCTCTCTCGAACCCCGTCAATATATAGAACACACAATCTACCTTGATACCTCAATATTCCATCTCCCCCTTTGGCAAAAGACATCACCTTTTGCTTATGCACATCCTCTAACTATAGTAAAATAGGATCTTGATCTTGTTTCTCCTTCACCACCACTACTAGAGATAATGTAGACCTATTATGCATATGGACTCCTTGTTCACCTGATTCATCTAATTAAACACTCAATAGTTCTAGTCTATGTACCTCTTTGGCTAACTCTCTTGTCACGACCCAAGGCTAGGGCCTAGACGTAGCCGGTGAATGGGAAACCCAAAGGAACCCCAAACGAGCCTCATAGCATATCATTACACATCCTTGGTTGTAAAATCAATGTGAAACAACATAAAGAAGGGAAATGGAACTAAGGGAGAGAGAGATTGATACACAAATATCTTGAATATCATAAGTGAGTCAAAGCTCAAGCACAATACATAACATGTCTAACCAACACCTATAACATAAAACTTAGCGGGGTCCAAGATAAGCAACCAGGCTCACCCTCATTGTCAAGTATAAAAAAGGAAAGGTAGTCCTCAACACATAGCATAAGAACATAGATATTGCACTCGTACATGAGGACTCACCGACTAGCTTGAATGGAAGCCACTAGCCACGTGAAGGAGGATGATGACCAAATAGAGTTTCAGTTCCTACATGGTAATATCAGATAGGTATAAAAGATGTGTTAGTGTGTTTGAATGTACTAAGTATATAGGATGCAATGCAAAAAGAGATAGGCATCATGATCAAAATGCATAACATAGACAATAGATAGCATATGTTTAAATGGTGTTTGAAATAAAATCATGCTTATATAAAACATAGAATGTACGTAAAGAGTCTATCCTTTGGCTAATGGGCTTACCACCTCCCATACTAGGTGATGGAGTTATCAACCCCTCAATTTGGTTATTAGCATACATCACCGACCTCTAAGACGATTGAGGTATCAATCCCACAATTTAGTTAATGAGGTATCAACCACACAATTTGGTTAATAATGTATCCACCCCTCAATTTGGTTAATGAGGTATCAACCCCTTTAATTTGGTCATGGTCTATTCTATACTATATAGAGAAATACATATACATACTTTCCTTTTTTCATCATCATAACATCATATATATATACTCTTCTCTTATCATCATGCATACTTTTAATGAAATCAATACATATTCATCCTTCTTTCATTATCATAGAGTCATCCATAACATAAGACAAGCATTAGACCTTCAATTCCTCAAGAAACCCAAATTGGACATTTTATCAAACACTTGGCGGGCGTGTAGTACTAGTGTATAACCATGCAATTCAAGAGTGAAATCATTAAAGAAAATCCATTGTAAAACCATCAATCAATACCTTGCAACACTCTCTAACAATATACATCAAGAACCCCCATCAAATTCAACATTAGATCCATGATTTATAGCTCAAAACATGCTAAAACAATCATACTTTCATAAACCCCAAATCACTATGCGGTAAATTTCTTAATATACAAAACCCACATGTAAAATCAACTTTAAATCATGTAATTAAGTAGGGAAGAGGATTGGGCACTATGGGTGAAAG
Organism: Solanum sejunctum; assembly: GCA_025642045.1. NCBI lineage: Eukaryota > Viridiplantae > Streptophyta > Magnoliopsida > Solanales > Solanaceae > Solanum > Solanum sejunctum. The sequence continues at coordinate 5,794 of JAOTQJ010038890.1, forward strand.
GACCCAATGGTTGAAACCCGCATACCTTAGCTTGGAGATGAACTTGGCGAAGATTGGAGATAGAGACTTCGAGCTTGAAGAACCTTAGCTTGGGATAAGGGTTTGAAACTTGAATTTGGGAGTGAAAATATGGCGAAGTGTTTGAGTGAGTATTGAGGAGTGTTTATGATGATATGAGGATAAAATAAGGCTAAGTATGGGTATTTTTAAGAATGGGAAGCCTTAGGCCCAAGACTTGAAAGTGTTGGATCAAAATCAAAAAAACAGGAACAAAATAACAAGATTCGCGATGCGGATTACTCACTGGAATTTGCATTTCTACACAACTAAGTTCTACAAAAATGGGCATAAATTCTTTATCTAAACTCTGAATGAGGTGAAACCAAGTGCGTTAGAAATATAATTCAAAGAGCTTTAATTTGATAGTTCGTGGGCGACCCATTTCTATGTGTGCTAAGAGATATGCCCCTTTAAAGTCAAAACTCCTAACTCGCGTTTTTGTGATTTTTGAATTTTGATACGGTTGGTCTAAAGGTTAGACCCATTTCCCACTCAATTTGACCCCCTGAACAAGAATATGCAGTTGATTTTTTAAACTAATGAATGGATTTTTTGATATATGGAAATTATGATTTTGGGCACTTTCGAGGCACATTTTTGGGCACTTTTCGGGTCGTTTCAATATCTCCCCCTTGGGAATATTTGTCCTCGAATGTCAAAGAAATGTACATGAGAAGACTGATCATGAACAAATTAGTCCCAAGAAGAATGTAACATTACATTTAAAATACTATTTTCAAAATCTCAACATAAGGGTAAAATCATCATAAACTTGTCAACTTAAATATGAATGCATATGAATGACATGAGGACTTAAACATAATACTTCGAATCATAGAAAGGACTTGACATATCATCATAAGCTTGAATAGAATGAAAGAGATATGGATATTACTTCTCCATGCCCACATGACTTCTCAAGAGACACATACGAATAGATGACTCTTCCAAAAGGCCTTGACGAACACCACATCATTATCAATTGATTTGTCCACTCATCCATCCAACACCTCCACTGGGACCTTCTCCTAAGACAACTTATCCTCCACCTCACCCACAACTTCAACGATTTCTATAGCACTAGATTCACCAATTCATCCCATCAACCTAAAAGCATGACAAACCGGATAAACCATATCCCTATAATAGGCAATTGCCAAAAGTAGGCAACCTTACCAACCTCCCGCTACACTCTATAAGGACTTACAACCCTCAACTCAATTGTCAACCTTAAATACACCTGACCCACTTGATACCATAACCATAATCTCCACCTTGTGAGATAACCTCTACTCTATCATTCTCTCAGCCATAACTTCCAACACCAATAAGGCGGAATCAAGGCCTTGCCTAATCTAGACCTCTTAACCTAAGAGGATTTGGAACCATCAAGAATGCTACACCACAATGCTCAACTTCCCTCAACCTAACTTCCAATCTAACCAACTGATGGACCCCACTAGTCTCTTTCTTAAAACCATCAACAACACATGCCAGGCTACCTAGAGCACCGATAACAATATTAGCCTTATTGGGGAAAAAATAATGCATACTCATTTTATAATCCTTAAAGAATTCTAACCACATTCTTGCTATCTACAATGCACACCTATCAAGGTAGTGTTTTAAGACCCTATTCATTGAACCCATACACTCAACCGATGCATAAGCCAACCAAAAACCTCTACTAATATTCAAAATGATCATTCCTAGTTCGAAAGGATACTTAGGAATATCATCTACCCTCGTCCACACTTAAGAACAAAACCTAAACCTCAAATTAACCTTAGAGAAGTGACGAACCCATGGTAGTTGACCAAATATGTCAACCATCCTCAACCATATTATTACAACCTTACAGGTTCTACACTCATTGAAAACATGTTATGCAAGTAGCCCAAACTATACCTATACCTCCAACGCATCAAGGTAAGTTTGTCCAAGATCACAAGACAAAACTTCTATGCAATAAGAACATAGGGCAACCCTTGTAGATCTTTTCTAGCCATTATAGACTCACACAACCATTCGGGACACACAGGAATCACATATATTAGCACAAAGGAATCACATAACAGATATTAACTATCGGACCTATCAAATCACCCTACTCAAAATATCAGACACAACATTATCCTTACTTAGGGTCAACTAAGACATAAGGAAAGGAATAGAAGATAACCTATTCACAACCTCCGGTACTAGCCCGCTCAGCCCTAGAAGCTCCAAATATTTGATGGGTTCAAAGGTCTAGTCCAATCTCTATTTGCCTTTGTCTTACAAAGGTCCACTTCAATACCTTCAGCGAACACCGAACGACCTAGGAAGGCAACTTCTTACAACCAAACTCCTACTCTCCTATTTAGCATCCAACTTTCTTCCTTAAAATTTATAGTGCTACCCTCAAATAACCTACATGCACTACCTCATTAGGGAAATGAACCATCATATCATCACCAAAACCACTATAAGCCTGTTAGAGTATGGACTAAATATCTTAATCATGAGACTTATAGGCATAACTGGTGTACTAGTCAAACTAAAAGACACTATCCCAAATCCAAAATGCAAAAAAGGACATTCAAGGCCTCATCTACCACTAACAACAAATCTAATAACAAAACAACTTAGGTTGAATACCTCCAGTTCTCACAAGATAATAAATGCAATCCCTTAGAGACCAACTGTACCTTATGACAAGAAATTGACCTACCTCCCTTGCTACCATTTGATAACCTTCCACTCAAGGATGGGCTCATTAGGGATTCAGGATCTAGCTCTATGGGTCCTACCACCCATGAAGACACAATATGCATGCATGTATTCCAACCCTATAATGACATCAGAATTCATCATACCAACTCCATCAAGCCGCTAAGCAAGACCTAATGCAATATAACCCCGGATCAACACTTATAAACGTTCTAGCAACAATATACCCAATAATAGGATGGACAATAAAGACCCACAGAACAACTTGGGCACACAAAAAGCCCTACTAGCAACTAATAGAATAGATAAGAAATAGTGGCACACCAAGCCTAACAATCCATGAACAACAAAACCAAGGAAACTTCAACTTATCAGTAATAACATCAGGCGCTTCATCCCCTTCTTGATCCACTTGATCAATATGACCACGTCAATCCAAAATTCAACCACACTTATACTTCCCTTAAATATATGGACAATCCACTAGCCTATGACCCGCCTCATTATATCAATAACAAGCATTGGTCTTCCTTACCACCCTCTCATCACCTCGTTTACTCTTACTGCATTTATGAGGGCAATTCTTAACCTTATGACCTATCTCAACACAACCATAGGAAGCACTAGTACCTTTTATGCATGGGACATCATCGACTCTACCATATTTTGGTCACCTAGCATAAGGTACCATACCACCACCACCTCTACACTTGAGACTTTGGAACTTACCCATATTACGGACCCTCTTAACCATACTACCTCCCTTCTACCACTAGAAGTCTCGGGAGCACTCACTTATTAGTCGAGGTGAGTTGCCAATATTGTAGCTTCTTTGGCCACTTTGCATTGAGCATTGCAAATCTCCGAGTTCATCATAGTACCATCCTGAGTGACTTGAGACATATCTTGAAATATAGCGGTTAGGGATTAGCAATAAGCCCAAAGGGGTCTCAGTCTATCACACGACATAGATCATGAAGAAATGGAACATTTCCTAAAATGTCTCATAGCCTCCTATTAATAGATGTGGTGTACAACACAACAATGAATAAGACTCTAATCGACAGTATGTGTTGGACTTCGAGGATCTATCAAACTATTGCTCTGATACCATAATTGTTATGACCCAAATCCAGGGCCTAGACGTGACCAACGAATGGGGAACTTGAAGGAACTCTAAACAAGCCTCATAGCATATTATTACACATCATTGGTTGCGAAAGCAATATGAAATAACATAAGAAACATAAATAAGGGAAATTGGGACTAAGGGAGAGAGAGATTTATACATAAATATCTTGAATTAGTGGGGGCCAAGATAAGAAACCAGGCTTACCCTCATAGTCAAGTATACAAAAATGGAAAGGTAGTATTCAATACATAGTATAAGAACATAGATATTGCCCTCGAACATATGGACCCACTCACTTGAATGAAAGCCAGTAGCCATACGGAGGTGGAGGATGACCAAATGGAGCTTCGATTTCTACATGGTGATATGATATAGGCATAGAGTATGCATTAGTAAGTTTGAATATACCGAGTGGGTAGGATGCAATGCAACAGAGATAGGCAACATGATCAAAATGCATAACATAGACAATAGATAGCATAGCAACAATATGCCATGTATGAATGGTGCTTGAAGTAAAATCATGCTTATATAAAACATAAAATATACGTAGGATTAGTCCATCCTTTGGCTAATAGGATTACCACCTCCCATCCTAGGTGATGGAGTTATTAACCCCTCAATTTGGTTATTAGCATACACCACCCACCTCTAAAGCGATTGAGGTATCAACTCTATAATTTGGTTAATGAGTTTCAATCTCTCAATTTGGTTAATGAGATATCATCCACTCAATTTTGTTAATGAGGTATCAATCCCTCAATTTGGTTAATAAGGTATCAACCCCCTCAATTTGGTTATGGTCAATTCAACACTATATAGAGAAATACCATATACATAATTTCCTTCTTTCATCATCATAATATCATATGCATACTCTTCTTTCATCATCATGCATACATTTCATGAAATAAACATATATTCATCCTTCTTTCATCATTATAGAGTCATTCATAACATAAGACAAGCATTAGACCTTCAATTCCTCAAGAAACCCTAGCCGAATATTTTATCAAAAACTTGGTGGATGTGTAGTGCTAGTACAAAACTATGCAATTCAAGAGTGAAATCATGCAGGAAACTCCATTGTAAAACCATCAATCAATACCCTGCAACACCATCAAGTAATATACATCAAAAACCCTAATCAGATCTAATATTAGATCTAAGATTTATAGCTCAAAACATGATAAAAAAAATCATACTTTCATAAACCCCAAATCACTATGCATCAAATTTCTTAATACACAAAACTCATATGTAAAATCAACTTTAAATCATACAATTTTAGTAGAAAAGAGGATTGGGCAGCATGGGTGAAAGGATCCAATCGTTGAAACCCATATAACTTAACATCGAGATCAACTTCGAAGAGATTAGAAATGGAGACTTGCAGCTTAAAGAAGAACCTCGAAGGAGAACCTTAGCTGGGAATGAGGGTTTGAGACTTGACTTTGGGAGTAAAAATATATCTAAGTGTTTGAGTGAGTATTGGGGAGTGTGTAGGATGATATGAGGGTTAAATGAGGCTATGTGTGGGTATTTTTCAAGAATGGGAACCCTTAGATCCAAGATGTGAAAGTCTTGTACAGAAATAAAAAAAACAGGACCAAAATAACACTGGTCCGCGTTGTGGAAGCCATGCGAATTGCTCACTGGAATTTGAATTTCTACACAAATGAGTTCTACAAAATGTTCATAAATTCTTCATCCGAACATGGAATGAGGTAAAACTAAGTGCATTGGAAAACTAATTCAAAGAAATTTAATTTGATAGGTTGTGTGCCACCTAGTTAGTTGTATGCTAAGAGATATGCCCCTTTAAAGTTGACCCTCCTAACTCACACTTTTGTGATTTTTGGATTTTGATACAGTTGCTCTAAAATTCTAGTTAGACCCATTTTCCACTCAATTTGACCCCTTAAACAAGAATATGAAGTCAAATTATTCAAAATAATGAATGGATTTTAGATATATGGAAATTACGATTCCATGCACTTACCGAGGCACATTTTTTAGGCACTTTTTGGGGTCGTTTCATCTCTCTTCTCCTCTTCCACATAGGTGGTACTTCCCATGGATAACCTGCTAAGAGTATCAACAACCACATTAACTTACTTGGGTGGTAGCGGATGCTTATGTCAGAGTCCTTCAATAAATCAATCCACCTTCTTTGCCTCATGTTAAGTTCCTTTTGAGTGAAGACGAATTGCAAGCTCTTGTGGTCTGTGAATGCATCAACCTGTGCTCCATATAGTTATTGTTGAACTCCAAGTCATGGGTGGGATAATTTTTGTCTTGCACCTTAAGCTACCTAGAAGTATTGACAACAAGTTTTCCCTTCTGTGTCAACACACATCCCAATCCTACCATCAAAGCATCATAGTTAATCATAAACCCATCTGTTCCATTAGGCAAGGTCAGCACTGGTGCAGTAGTTAATCTTGCCTTCAACTCTTGGAAACTTTTCTCACACACGTTAGACCATTGAAAGTTTACCTTCTTATGAGTCAATTTGGTCAATGGCACAAATATTGATGAAAATCCTTCAATAAACCTCCGATAATAGCCAGCCAATCCCAGAAAGCTCCTTATATCAGTCAATGAAGTTGGTCTTGGCCAATTCTTAACTGCCATAATCTTTTGAATATCCACTTGAATTTCATCTCTAGAAATCAAATGACCTATGAAAGCCACAAATTAGAGCCAAAATTCACACTTAGAAAACTTTGCATATAAGTCATTATCTCGGAGTGTCTGCAAAGTGATGCTAAGGTGATTGGCATGCTTCTCTATGTCTCTAGAATGTACCAAAATATCATCAATAAACATAATCACAAACATGTTAAGATACTATCTGAACACTATGTTCATTAGGTCCATAAAGGTTGTGGGTGCATTTGTCAAACCAAAAGACATTACCAAGAACTCAAAATGACCATATCAAGTTTGAAAAGATTTCTACAGAATGTCACATTCTCTTAATTTCAACTGATGATAGCCTAATCTGAGGTCTATATTAAAGAAAATAGTGGCACCCTAAAGTTGGTTGAATAAATCATCAATCCACAGAAAAGGATATGTATTCTTGATGGTCACCTTATTCAACTGATAAAATTCAATACACATCCTCAGAAAACCATCCTTCTTTCACATGAACAAGATTGGAGCACCCCATTTGGAGACACTCATCCTTATAAACCTTTTCTCTACAAATCCCATGACTACTCTTTCAACTCTATGAGAGCCATTCCATATGGAAGAATAAAAATAGGTTGGGTGTCAGTAAGAACATCAATTCCAAAGTTGATCTCCCTATCATAAAGGGCTCTAGGAAGATCCTCATGAAACACATCAGGAAACTTGCTCACAATCGAGACAGACTCTAAAGTAGGGGGCTCAACTTCATCGGACTTAACTTGAATGAGGTGGTAGATATATCCCTTAGAAATTAGTCATTAGACCTTGAAGTAAGAAATAAACTTACCCTTCGGTGCAACAGAATCTCCCTTCAACTCAATAATAGGCTCATTTTGAAACTAGAATTTTGACAGTCTAAGTTTGGCAATCAACAGAGGCATAGTAGGCGTAAAACCAATTCATACCAAGAATCACATCCAAATCAACCATCTCCAAGTCAATCAACTCAAAAAGAGTATCCCTATGATAGACACCACATAATCTCTATAGATTCTCTTAGCTCGAATGAACTTACTGACAAGAGTAGAAACACAAAAAGGCTCAAGCAAACACTCTGGAAGAATCTTAAATTTACTCACCACATATGGCATCACAAAAGAGCAAGTTGCACCCAGATCAAGTAAAGAAAAACAAGGAAAGGTATGGACTCAATGCATACCCATCATAACATTTGGTGTGATATCCTAATCTTGTTGGTTTCCTATCATATACAGATGATTTATCCCATCACCTGCCCTTAGTGTAGTACCTCTCTGGTTACCCTTCGCTGGTGGTGATGTGGTAGAAGACTAGGCCTTATTGTCCCACATCAGACACTTCCTCTAAATATGGCTTGGCTAGGCACACCTGTACCAACTATTCCCTCCTTCCCTACACTCTCCCAAATACATCCTGCCATATTTCCCACAAGGTGGCTTCCGTTTAGAGCCAAGGGTAGCACTTTCTTGAGACTGTGCACCCTGTGCCCTTAATTTTGGATGAGCTTAGTACCTCTGATCATATCTCTAGCTTGGGTTTAGTGTACTAGCTGAAGATGGTGCATATCTAGAAGACCTTTTCTTGAAGTAAGGCTTATCTCCCTTACCCTATTTGGTCTGACTAAGCTCAGGCCCTGTTGTTCTGGCATTCTTACTCAAATGCTCCTCTTTATCCTTCTTTTTGTCTTCCTCAGTCTGTTGGGCATAAACCATCATTTTGGAGATATCAATACTAGGAATCAATAATGCCTCCTTGTACTCTCTCTTTACTTGTCTACCCAATTTGGATACAAATTTCGTCTCCTCACCCTCATATTCGGGACCATCTCTAGTGCATACCTAGATAGCTGGATAAAACCTCAGACCATATTCTTTAATAGTCATCCCCTCTTCTTTCAGATTCACAAACTCCTCGACCGTTACCTCTCTCAACTCCTAAGGGAAAAAGTGATCGAGGAAAACACTCTCAAACTCATCCCAAGTAGTAGGCTTAGCATCCTCACCTTTTCTCACTTCCTACTGATTATACCACACATTAGCCACATCTTTGAGTTGATAATAAGTGAGCTCAACTCCCTCGGTTTCAGTTGCATGCATGGTTTATAGCACCTTCCACATCTTATCAATGAAGTGCTGAGGATCCTTCTCAACCTTGGACCTAGTGTATATAGGTGCGTTCATCCTCAGAAAATCACTCAGTCTGGAAGTAGTCGTTGGCTCATGAGTGATAGAACTAAGAGTCTATGAGCTCGGGTTCCCACTTTGAGTAGATACCAATTGTGTCATCATGGCAATAGCTCCTTTGAAGTCAGCCTTAGTAGTAGGAGCAGATGGAGCAATAGGTGTCACAGGAACACTAGTAGTCCTGGCCGGTCGACCTTGGCCCCTCGTTTCCATTTGAGGAACCACCTCTAAAGTATGGTTTTCAGCAATGTTAGCTAAAGCATTTCTCTAGTTTATGGTGTATCTTAGGGGCATGATCTCCAATCGCATAATGCACTAGTTAAAAAACAATTTTATAGGGGTTTCAATTCTATTACACAAACTAAGATCACAAGAAAAGAGTAACAGTTCCTAATGTCCTGTAGCTACCTACTTATGAAGTATGGTGCACAACACACACATAAACAAAACTCTACCATACACGGCTACATAGACTCCCTAGGACTCCTGAACTCTATGCTCTGATACCAAGTCTGTCATACCCCAAGAGTGTACCCTTGGCATGGTCAGTACTCAGAGACTATTACTAGCCCTTGAGCGAATCACTTAGCCTCATCATTACATCTACTCGACAGCGGAAGTATAACTCAATTAATAAGACATCATACGCATAACTCCATTATATCATAGTTTTAGTAAAATTGTTTAGATAAAAAAGACTTCTCAAAGTCCTCTACTCAACTATCTATGAAGCCTCTACTCAACATTCTAGGATAGTGCCATGACAGGCCATAGACA
>JAOTQJ010038948.1:0-15332 GCA_025642045.1 Solanum sejunctum
TGTGGGCTGATTGATGGAAGGCTAATGCCTCACGTACTTCATGATTACTTTGGTACTTTTCTAAGACTGTTTTAAGGCTATTTTTATGTATATATGTGTTAAGGATAGTTTGGGTAAAGTTGAAACAGGTTCGGGATTGTTGACGTCAAAATGTAGCGAAGGGGTGTAACATTATGCCACCTATTTGTATGTTGCGTAGAATTGTTATATGTTGTGATTTGTGGGCTATTATAAGACTGTTATGGCACTAAAAAATACTAAACAAGATATGTATATGAGAATGTGTATTAGAAAATACTATTAGGGGCAGAAAGGTTAAAAGAATACGCTCGAGTTTATAATTATCCTTGCTGCCCGTATGTTGTTTTTGTGAGAGATTGGGCTACCAAGATGTATCTATTGGCTTATAATGTTAGTTTTATCACCTACTATATTGTATATAAATATTTGGAGGAAGGGAAGGTTATCTCGAGGTAATAGCGAGGTCGTATAGCGAGATATGTAAGGCTACTTGATTTCGTATTATTTGGCATGAAACATAAATCCCTCCTTGGCACATAAAGGCACTTACCAACTCTGAATCAATTATTAACCATGTCTCAACTGTTTCACATGTTCATATACTCCTATACATAGTCACCTTCAAATCTGCATATCTACTTGGATACCAAGATACATGAGTTCGTTCTACTAAATAAAGTTTATGTGTTGTTCTACTTCCTATGCATTTCATTATTTGTGCAACCTACTCCTTTCATTATGGTGTTGTATCTTGTGATTATTTACATGTCATATGCTATACCTATAGTCCTTCAGTTCCAATATTATGACCACCAAAAAAATCATTCCAAAAGTAATTGAAAGGTAAAGTATATTGCTTATTGATGGGTAGTAACCTAATGGGTAGAAGAATCACCCAGCCAGGGTCAATCCTATCACGGGGGGTAGCCCAAGGGGTTAAAAGAAAAGCCTAGCTAGGGCCAATCCCGATATAGATTACCACTGATCAGCTGATCATTTGTATTACATGCTGTGCACAGACTATACAGTAAAGGTAAAGTAATAAAAAGAACATAAAGTACATGATCCCACAGTATAACTAAAGGTGGTCTTTTATCCTACACCAATGCATAGTCTCATTTGAGTTGTTACTTCATATATAGTATTTCCTGCCTAACATATTCAGTATATTATCTCGTACTAACGTCCTTTAAGGGTGACCTGCATTTCATGCTGCAGGTACTAGTGCTAGTAGATCTCTCCAGTAGGAGTACAAGATATCCAGCTGTTATTACCAAGCTCAAGGTTACTTCGAAGCTTTGTGCATCTAGAGCTTATATTTTTGTATTGTATAGTTAATCAAGGCGGGGCCTGTCCTGACCCTTATCAGATACTTTTCTTTATCTAGAGGCTTTGTAGACTATGTAAATTAAAGTGTCGTCATGTCTTGTACTTTAAACACCATGGCCCCAATGGCCTAGCCATACACATCTCTTTTTGGCTTGTTATCACTGTTTACTTTCTTAAAGACATGTTGGATGTAGGAATCTCTTATAATATGTATAGAGAGCGAATAGATATAGGTTAGTTCTCTCGGGATCGGGCCTTATTGGCAATGGGTGCTAGTCCGCCTTAATGGGATTTTGGGCGTGACAGGTATATACCTTGATCACCCTCCATGAGGGTGCTAAACCTTGGATTCTAAGCACTAGTTACTTGGTTAATGATGATGGTCTCCTTCTACATATGTATTATGATTTATATAAGCATGATTTTACTTCAAGCATTATTCATACTTGTCATATCATTACTATGCTATCCATTGTTTATATTTATATATTTCGATTATATTGCTTATCTCTTATTACATTGAATCCTACATACTTAGTACTTTTAAATGTACTAATGCATACTCTATGCCTACATGATATTACCATGTTGGAACTGGAGCTCTATTTGGTCATCATCTCCGTCCACATGGCTAGTGGCTTCTATTCAAGCTAGTTGGTGAGTTCTCATGTCCAAGGGCAATATCTATGTTCTTATGCTATGTATAAAAGACTATCTTTCCTTTTGTTATACTTTGACTATGAGGGTGAGCCCGGTTTCTTATCTTGGCCCTCGTTAAGTTCTATATTAGAGGTGTTGTTGGAAAAACATGTATTATGCTTGAGCTTTGACCCACTTATATTATTCAAGCTATTCAAATATGAGTCTCTCTCCCATAGTCCCCAATTTCTCCTGGATTATGTTTCTTATGATGAACTATCTTGCTTCCGCGACCAAGGATGTATGATGATATGCTATGAGGCTTATCTAGGATTTCTTCAGGTTGCTCATTTGCTGATCATGTCTAGGCCCTATGCTTGGGTCATGACAAATATGGTATTAGAGCACTATGTTGATAGATTCTAGGAGTCCATCACACCGCGTTGATTAGAGTCTTATTCATGGTTGTGTTATGCACCACAACTATAAGGAGGAGTCTGTGAGAATTTTTAGGAAAAACTTTCCTTTTTCATGTTCTAAGTCATGATTTAGAGTTCGAGTAAGCTTCCCCCACTAATAATTGTTCTTTGTTATGCTAGATCATATCTAACACTCAAGGAAGAAGGGCCCAAACTCCCGAGGAGCAACCTACCAATGCTAAGTTCCGGGATGCCCTCACTATGCTTGCCCAAGTTATGGCCAACCAAGTCAACAAAGGGGCCCAAGCTCCTTATGCTACTACCTAGGGAGCTAGGGTAAGGGACTTCATGAGGATGAATCCTCCAGTGTTAGAATTCATTGATGAGGTCTTCAAGATTTTGACTGATATGGTGTTGGACTGAGTGAAAAGGTAGAGTTGGCGGCATACCAACACAAAGGGGTAGCCCAAATATGGTATGATCAATGGAAGGGGGAGAAGGGAAATGGTAATGTGGTTCTACGGGAGGAGTTCAAAGTGGCCTTTATTAATCAATTCTTTCCACCTGAGCTTAGGGAAGATAACTTGATGGAGTTCATGAACTTGAAACAAGGTGCTATAAGGGTGAGGAAGTATGCCCTCAAATTCACCAAACTTTCAAAATATGCTCCTTAATTGGTATCCGATGGAAGGACTAGGATAAAGAAATTCATGATGGGTGTCTCCGACTTGGTGAGTGAGGAATGCCGGTCTAATATGTTGATTTGTGACATGGATTTATCCCGATTTATGACATATGCTGAACAATTGGAGGAAAAAAAGATAAGGAAGAAAAGGGCTAAGGAGGCTACGAGGGCCCTTTTCGAAGGAAAGTTTTGAAGTCCTAGGAAAGAAGGGTTAGGTGCCTTATGCTAGATGCCCAAGGTGTGATAGATGCTATGATGACCTATGCTTGAGAGGTATCCATGCTTGTTATATTTATGGGGAGATGGGTCATAAGTTTAATGATTGTCCTCGTAAGCACAACAAGGGTAAGGGTGGTGAAGTTGATCAAGGGGATTCTCAAAGACGTAAATGGTTCTATGCTCTTCAAAGGAGAAAAGAGGTAGATGGGGCACCCAATGTTGCTACTGATATGTTAATGTTTCCTTGACTTAGATGTGTGTGCATTGTTGGGGCCGGTGTGCCATCATCTCTTTTTTTATTCTTTTGGTTGCTAGTGGGCTTCTTGTGTGCCCCGAGTTGTTATGTGAACCTTTGTGTCTACCTCTTTGTTGAGTATATTGTTGCTAAGAATGTTGATAGGTATTGTTCTATGTTCATATTGAATTAGGTCTTGCTAGTGACTCATTGGATTTGATGTAGTGGATTTGATGTTACACTTAGATGAAATAGTTGCATGTATGTTGTGTCTCCATGGATGGTAGGATCCATAGAGTTAGAATCTGACTCCCTAATGAACTCGTCTTTGAGTGGGGGTTTGTCAAGTGGTAGCAAAAGAGGTAGGTCCATTCTTGTCTTAAGGTTCAATTGATCTTTAAGGGTTGCCCCATGTTCTTATTGAATAGAAGTATTGTCTTGTGATCTTAGGTGAACTTAGATTGATGTGTTGGAGATCTTGGGATAGTTTGGGCTACTTGCATAGCATATTTCCATTGAGTGTAGAACCTGTAAGATTGTAATAAGATGGTTGAGGATGGTCGATCTATTTGGTTAACTACAATGGGTTAGTCACTTCTCTAAGATTGATATTTGGTTCGAGTTTTGTCCCCAAGTGAGGATGAGGGTAGGTGATATCCTTAAGTATCTTTTCAAACTAGAAGTGAGCATTTTGAATACTGGTGAAGTTGTTCGGTTGACTTATGCATAGGTTGTGTTTATGGGTCTCATAAATAGGGTCTTAAAACCTTACCTCGACATGTTTGTGGTGGTCTCTAGTAATGAAGTATTGATTTATTTAGAGCTTATGAACTATTTGAGGGTAGTGTTGCAAGTCTTGAAGGATGAGAGGTTGTTTGCTAAATATGATATGTATGTATTGTGGATAATAAGAAGGTGGTTAGAAGTCCTTAAGGATTATGATATGAGTGTGCATTATTTCCCCGTTAAGGCTAATATTGTGGTTGGTACTCTAAGTAGGGTGCCTGTGGGTAGTCTATAATATGTGGATAATAGTGGCAAAGAGGAGACTAGTGTGGTTCATTGATTGATTAGATTGGACGTAGGGTTGAGGGAAATTGAGGATAGTAGTGTAGCGTTATTGGTGGTTCCAAATCTTATTTTGTTGAGGAGGTCTATTTAAGCAAGGCCTTGATTTCACCATATTAGAGTTGAAAGTTTTGGGTGGAAAGATAGTAAATTAGATGTTATATACCAAGGGGGAGATGGTGGCTCGTGGCAACAAGTGGCATAGGTGTGGTTAAGTTTGACAAGTGAATTACAGTTGTGAGTCCATCTAGAGTATAGAGGAAGTTGGTAAGGTTGCATATGGATGGGATTTACCTAGGGATATGATTATGGTTTGTTCAATTCTTCATGATTCTAGGTTGAGGATATGTGTTGGTGGCTCTAGTGCTATAGGACCCTTTGAGATGATGGGTGATGTGGAGGATAAGTTGACTTAACAGAACGTCCCAGTGGAGGTGTGGATGGATGAGTGAAGACGTAGACAAATATTGATGTAGTGTTCGTCAATGCCCTTTTGATGGAGTCATCTATTCGTATGTGTCTCTCAGGGAGTTGGTGCGAGCATGGGAGAAGCAATATCCGTATCTCTTTCATTCTATTCAAGCTTATGATAACACATCAAGTCCATTCCTATAATTCTAAGTCTTATGTTCAGCCCTATGTCATTCATATGCATTCATGTTTATTTTGACAAGTTCATAATGATTTTTACACTTATGTTAAGATTTTAAAATGGTGTTTAAATGCATTGTTGCATCTTTATGTGGGATGAAATTATCTTATTTACGTCTCTCATATACGTTTCTTTGACATTCGGGGACGAATGTTCCCAAGGGGGAGATATTGAAATGGCCCACACTTTCTTAGGAATGCCCCCATAATTGTAGTTCCCTTATGTCTCAAATTAGAGATACTTAAACACACCTCCATGTAGCTCGGAAAGACCCTATACTGCATTTTTTTAATATCTCAAAGTTCGTGCAGAATTTCACAAATATGACTTCATATTCTTGTTCAGAGGGCAAAATTGCGTGGCAGACCGATTACCTACAAGCTATACTTTGTCCTTGCCAAGAAAAATACTTTTTGGTGAAACTTCGCAAAATTAGTAGCTATCAACAATGGGTCCGCAACGTGGACCTGACGCGGACTAGTTCAAAGATTTTCAAAAAATTGTTCTTTTTACTCCAGGGCATTGGGTAATAATCCTATACCTATATATATGAAAATCCCTCATTGTCTAGCCGTTTTGAGCCCTAAAAACCAACCAAAAACCTCTCAATATCCTCTCTAATCTTCAATAAATTCTCCATTCATTGTCAAGGTTTTCAAAAAGTACTGTTAGAATTCAAGGAAATGAAGTTAAGCCTCAAGTCCTCCTCAAGATTCAAGTATCCCAATCTCTTTCTGGATCTAAGGATTTCATTCAAGCTTCACGTCTCCATTTCAAATCTTCTTCAAGAAATTATCTACAGTCAAGGTATGTGGGTTTTCAACCATTGAGTCCTTTCACCCATGGTGCCCAATCCTTTTTTCTACTTAAATTGTATGATTTAAAGTTGATTTTACATGTGAGTTTTGTATATTAAGAAATTTACTACACAGTGATTTGAGTTCATGAAAGTATGGTTGTTTAATATGTTTTGAGCTCTAAATCTTTGATCTAATGTTGGGGTTGATGAGGGGTTTAGATGTATATTGCTTGAGGGTGTTGCAAGGTGTTGATTGATGGTTTTACAATGAATTTTCTTGCATGATTTCATCTCTATATTTCATAGTTTTATACTAGTATTACACACCGTCTAAGTATTTGATAAAATGTCCAGATGTGGTTTCTTGAGGAATTGAAGGTTCAAAGCATATCTTATGAGTTGAATGACTTTATGATTATGAAATGAATGTTTATATGAGCTATGTTTATGAGAAACATCTATGCTATTCTAAGATAACCGTCTTAGTGGAGGGTGTGATGTCCATTAACTATTGTTGAGGGGTTGATACCTTGACCACCTAATTTGAGGGTGTGATGTCCATTAACCAGCAAGGGGATGATACCTTGGACACCTAAATGGAGGTTGGGATGTCCATTAATAGGCAAGTGGTTGATGCCTTGGCCACCTAATGGAGGGTGGGATGTCTATTAACCGACAAGGGGTTGATGCCTTTGCCACCTAAATGGAGGGTAGGATGTCCATTAACCATTGTTGAGGGGTCGATACCTTGGCCACCTTGATGAAGGGTGTGATGTTCATCTACCGATTAAGGGGTATATACCTTGATAACCCTCCAAGGGGCTGCCAAACTTTGGATTCTAAGTTCTAGTTGATCGGTCTATGATGATGGTCTCCTTCTACTTATGTATTATGATTTATATAAGCATGATTTTACTTCAAGCATCATTCTTATGCGTCATATCGTTACTATGCTATCCATTGTTTAAGTTTATGCATTTAGATTATGTTGACTATCTCTTGTTGTATTGTATCCTACATACTTAGTACATTCAAACATACTAATGTATACTCTATACCTACATGATATTACCATATAGGAACCAGAGCTCCATTTGGTCATCATCTCTTTCCATGTGGCTAGTGGCTTCCGTTCAAGCTAGTTGGTGAGTCCTCATGTTCGAGGGCAATATCTATGTTCTTATGCTATGTATTGAAGACTACCTTTCCTTTCGTAATACTTTGACTTTAAGGCTGAGCCTAGTTGCTCGTCTTGGCCCCCGTTAAGTTCTATGTTAGAGATATTATCAGAGAAACATGTATTATGCTTGAGCTTTGAGTCACTTATGTTATTAATGATATTTAAATATGAGTCTCTCTCCTATAGTCCCCTATTTTTTCTTGATTATGTTTCTTATGATGAACTATCTAGCTTCCACGACCAATGATGTGTAATTATATGCTATGAGGCTTATTTGGGGTTCCTTTGGATTCCTCATTTGCCAGTCACGTCTAGGCCCTAGGCTTGGGTCATGACAGTAAGGGCCGAGTATGGGATATTTCCATGGGATAAACATGTGTTTTGACATGACTTGTCCCTATATTAGTGTGTATAGCTTGTTGCTATTGAGATGTGATGACCAGGAGACTGTTTGTTGATCATATATCGTATTCTTGCTTGATTCTGGCACAAATATGACCTTTCCAGGATTTGGTTGTCCTTGATACTTATGATATACTGTGGTTGTCTATGTTTTCATTGAAAACTAATAATTTTAAAGTTATGGTATCCTTGGCCTTTTTTGGGCATGATTCTGCGGTGATTTATAATATATACACACACTTTGATGTATTGTTGATAGTTGTTGCATACTGATTCTGTCACGCGCTTGGAGGGTAACCTCGACATGGCCAACATTCGAAGAACCATTTTTGATTCTCCAAGATAACTACTTGGCTTCATCATCACATCATACTCAATAGCAGAAGAAATACTTAAGGGTAACATCCAATAGATAAATAAATAAAACTCTGATAAAATATCTCCAATGATCAAGTTTGGAAAAGTAAAAGAAATCATCAACCCATACTCAACATTTATGAAGCCTCTACTCTTTTCTAGAAGGTGCCAAGACAAGCCCCAGACTAGCTCAACATAAATAATGCTAATACTCAAATATAAGAAGAAAAGAAAGGCTCCTCCAAAAAGCAAGGAGGGCTGACAAAACTTTGAGAAGCAAAGGGAGTGAACCTCAATGGTGCTCCTGCTGAAGTCCTTTATCACCTATATCTGCATCATTAACGATGAGGGACCAAATGGGTGCCAGTACATGGAATATACTAGTATGTAAAATAGCTCAAGGAAACAGATAATGCTCAAACTCAAATCAATTGACTCCACTTAGGACTCCACTCATTAACTCTTAACTCATCAACTCATAACTCAACTCAATAAATAATGCAAGTTTAAAGTTTAAAATCATACTTTGGAAAGAGACTAAGTTTTTCATGCAGCTCAATTTGAAATATAACATGCTTTGTCAATTGTTGCTTGGAAGTTTCTTTAACCTACATAACTCCTACCACCATGAGTTTGCAAATGCACAGCGATACCGATGTCATTGCCACGCCCATCCTAAACTTACCAAGGTAAAACACGTCAACGTATCTCTCTTGGATCGAAAGATAATGTTTATCTTTTATGGCATGAGCTGCCAGAGTTAACTACATGACTATCCTATGCTTGCAACGTTGTTATAAGGTGTTAGCCTCTCACCCGCTCAGTGCTCTACACTTCTTCCAAGACTAAAACATCCTTATGAAAATCAACTTCAGCTTATTTCTTTGACTCATCTCAAACAGGTCAACTAAATTTCTCAATAGTTTAGTAACTCAGGATTGGCATTCATGCAATGCAAATCAAGAATTTAACTCACGATGTGCAAGACTCTCACTCATACAGTCAGTTTATATCATATCAGTCATGCTCAACATATAAGACATATTAGATGCTCATTACATACATAATATAAATAGCATCATGTAATCCTCATGTCACGACCCAAGCCTAGGGCCTAGACATGATATGGAGCAAGGGGAAACAAAAAGGGACCCCAACCAAGCCTCATAAAGCCTCATTACACATCATCAGTTATGGAAGCAATAAATGAAGCATCAAACACAAAATAATGGGGAAACCGGGGCGAATGGAAAAGCTTGCACAATATCATGGTAATAAGACAAGAGTTAAACTCATATCATAAATACATAACATGTCCAACAAACACCTCTAATACATATATAAGAACGGGGGCCAAGACAAATTAACCAGGTCTACCCTCATCATCAAGATAGACAATAAATAAGAATGTCTCAATATATACTAAAAGAAACATAGACTAGGTCCCCAAAGTGGAAGACTCACCAACTAGCTTAAATAGAACAAAACTAGCCACGTGGAGGAGGATGATCAACTTGGACTCCAGTTCATACATGGTGACATCATGTAGGCATAGAGTATGTGTTAGTACATTTGAATACACTATGTATGTAGGATGTAATGCAATAAGAGATAGACATCATAATCAAAGTGCATAGTAATAGATAATAGACATAACATAACAAGATGGCATATATGATCAATGCATAAGTAAAACATGCTTAAGTAACAAATGCTCATATAGGATATCATATGTGTAAAATAGACCAAGCTAGATTTCCAAAGGTACAACCCATTGGTAGGTTAGTGATGATGATGCCCCATCACGTAGGTGGATGAGTACTAACCCTCATCTAGGTTAGTGATAATGCCGGCCTATCACCATGGTGGAGAAGTACAAACCCTTCCCCAAGTTGATGAGTACAAACCCCTATTTAGGTTAGTGATGATGCCGCCCCATGACTAGGTGGAGAAGTACAAACCCTTCACTAGGTTGATGAGTATAAACACCTATCTAGGTTATCCGGGTTCTTAGTCCCCCCGGATTGGGCATGGTCTAATGCAACAATTTATATAGAATTTATCATATACATAAGCTCATTTCATCATCATATGGTTAATCATATCATATCTCATTCTTTGGACCTTTAATTCCTCAAGAAACCCTAGCCGGATATTTTATCAAACACTTAGGGTGTGTGTAATGGGCGTAAAAGACCATGCAATTTAGAGATAAAATGATGCAAGAAAATCTGTTGTAAAACTATCAATCAACATCTTACAATACCCTTAAGACATTCACATCAAAACCCCTTATCAAATCCACCATTAGATCTAAGATTTAAAGTTCAAAGCATGCTAAAACAACCATACTTCATGAACTCAAATCACTGTGCAGTAAATTTCTTAATGTATATGACCGACATGTAAAATAAACTTTAAATCATGTAAACTGAGTTTAAAGGAGATTAGGATACCATGGGTGGAAGAACACAATGGCTAAAACCTATATACCTTAGCTTAGACATAACCAAAGAAGGGAAAAGATTCTTCAAGTGTCTCAGTTTATAATGATAGACAAATGAAAGACTTTCTCAAGATTCTGATTCATCCACTTGAGATTTTTAAATTAAAATAGTGGAATTCAACAAAGTCATTAATTGCTAACATGAGAAAATGGAATAATCTAGAATCTCGAGTAACTAGATGAACTTGGTAAAGATTGGAGATGGAGACTTGAAGCTTGAAGAAGAACCTTGAAGGAAACCTTAGCTTAGGATGAGGGTTTGGGACTTGAGTTTTGGGAGTGAAAATATTACTAAGTGTTTTAGGGAGTATTGGAAAATGTTTACACTGATATAAGGGTGAAATTTGACTAAGTATAGGTAAAAACACGTTTGGGAACACTTAGGCCCAAGAATCAAAAGCCTTGGACCGAGATAGAAATCGCTAGCAATGAAATTATGGACCTGTCGCGGAGGCCAAATTAACACATGTCCACGACAGCTGCGCATCTCGGTACTGTCGCAGATCGTCATTGGAAATTAAAATTTTAGAAATTTGAAATTGTGATTCAATTGCTCTAAAATCAAGGTTAGACCCTTTTCCCCTAATTTTGACCCATTGAACAAAAATATAAAGTCAGATTTTTGAAATAACATACGAATTTTGAGAGATATAAAATTTAAAATTATGGGCATTTTGAGGCATATTTTCAGGTACTTTTTGGGGTCATTTCAATATCTTTCCCTTGGGAACATTCATCCCCAAATGTAAAAGAGACATACAAGAAACTAATGATCATAAATAAATCATCCCAACTAAAATGCAACATTACATTTAAAACACCATTTTCAAAATCTCAATATAAGTGTAAACTCATCATAAACTTATAAACTTAATCATGAATGCATATGAATGACATAGGGACTGAAACATAAGACTTAAAATCACATAGGGGACTTAGAATTTAGTACCTTAAGCTTGAATGGTGCAGAAAAGATAAGGATACCACTTTTGCATGTCCGCCTCGGCCTCCCATGTGGCACTTTCAACTCATTGGTTCCTCTAAAGGACCTTAACAGATGCCACCTCCTTGTCCCTCAATCTCTTCACTTGCCTATCTAAATTTGAATCGGAGTCTCCGCATAAGTCAAGTTATCCTCATCAACACCCACAACGTCAATAGGCACAATAGCATTAGGATCACCAACACATTTCTCAACACAGAGACATGGAACACCGGGTGAAATTTATTTCACTAGGTAACTTCAACTCATAAGCTACCTTGCAAACCCTCTTCAAGACCTCATGAGGACCAATATATCTTGGACTCAACTTCCCTTTTTACCAAAACGGACCATATCTTTCATTGGAGAAACTTTCAAATAAACCCAATCACCTACTTTGAATTCAAGGTCTCTTCTTCTCACATCGCCATAAGATTTTTGATGACTTTGGGCTATCGTCAACCTTTCCCTAATCATCCTAACCTTCTTAAGAGCCTCCATAGCTAGATTCGGTACCAATAATTCCACCTCTTAAACCTCAAACCTCAAACCAACCAACTGGTGATCTATAATGTCTCCTAGAAAGAGACTTAAAAAGAGCCATATTGATGCTAGAGTGATAGCTATTGTTGTATGCAAACTCAATCAAAGGAAGATGGTCATCCCAACTACCCCTCAACTCCAATACACATGCCATAAGCATATCTTCAAGGCTTTGAATGATTCTTTCAACTTGGCCATCCGTTTGAGGGTGGAAGGCCGTACTAAGGTGAACTTTGTACCAAGACCCCTTTCAAAAGACCTCCAAAAGTGTGAAGTAAATTGTGAACCACGATCTGATATGATGGACAAAGGAATCCCATGCAACCTCACCAACTTATGGATATACAACCTTGCATACTCTTCAGCCCCATATGTGGTCTTAACCTTTAGAAAGTGAGCCCAATTTCGTTATCCTATCAACCACAACCCAAATGCAATCAAAACCTTTTCTAGTATTAGCCAACCCGACCACAAAATTCATATTAATAACCTCCCAGTTCCAAGTGGAGATCTTTTTGAGTGAAGACATATTGGAGGCTCTTATGATCGGTGAAGACATCAATATGCACCCCATACAAATAGTGGTGCCAAATCTTCAATGCAAACACAACGGTGGCTAACTCTAGATCTTGGGTAGGGTAGTTCCTTTCACGTACCTTGAATTGCCTAGAAACATAAGCTATGACCTTACCATTTTGCATAAGCACACAACCCAAATTGCCTAGAAACATAAGCTATGACCTTACCATTTTGCATAAGCACACAACCCAACCCAACTTTAGATGAATCACAATACATAACAAAACCCTCAAGCCCATTCGGTAGTGACAATATAGTAGCGGACACTAGCCTATCCTTCAACATTTGGAAGCTTCTCTTATATTCATTAATCAACACAAATTTAACCTTCTTTGGAGTCAATTTGATCAAAGGGGAAGCAATAGAAGAGAACCCATTCACAAATCTTCTATAGTAAACCGCAAGACCCAAGAAGCTCCTAATATCCAACGGGGTGAATGGTCTAGTCTAATTCCTAATTACATTGGTTTTCTTAGGATCCACTTTTATACCATCCCCCAACACCACATGACCCAAGAAGGTAACCTCCTTTAGCCAAAATTCACACTTGTCATATTTAGCATACAATTTCTCCTCCCTCAATCTTTGAAACACCACCCTCAAATGACCCATATGCTCCTCCCTACTATGTGAATAGTTTAATATATCATCAATGAAGACCACAACAAATGAATCGAGGTAAGGTTTGAAGACCCTATTCATTAGGTCTATGAAAATAGCCATTGCATTAGACAACCCAAACGACATCACAGCAAACTCATAATGCCTATATCTAGTCCGGAAGGCTGTCTTGGGAATATAGCACTCTCTCACCTTCACTTGATGATACCCGAACCGAAGATTAATCTTAGAGAAGAAGCTAGCTCCTTGCAATTAGTCAAATAAGTCATCAATTCTTGGAAGAGGATATCTATTCTTTAGAGTGACCCTATTGAGTTGCTGGTAGTCAATGCATATTATAAAGGACCTATCCTTGTTTTTGACGAACAACACCGGAGCACCCCAAGGTAATTGTCTAGGTCTAATAAATACCTTTTCCAATAAATCTTTCAATTGCTCCTTTAACTCTTTCAACTCCGCCGGGCCATACAGTAAGGGGGAATAGAGATAGGTTGAGTATCAGAAGGAGATCTATGCCAACATCTATCTCCCTTTTAGGAGGGACATCGAGAAGGTCATTTGGGAAGACATCAAGAAACTTATTTACAATGGGGACCGACTTAATCGAAGGGACTTTGGATTCCACATCTTTAACCCTCACAAGATGATACCAACACCCCTTAGAATTCAACTTATGAGCTTTAATGCATGAAATGAATCTACCCTTGGCCACCACATCTTGACTTTCCCACTCAAGGATGGGTTTATTTGGAAATTAAAACTTGACCCTATGGGTCCTACAACCAATAAAAGCATAGTATAAATGCAACCAATCCATCCCAAGAATAACATCAAAGTCTACCATGTCTAATTCAATAAGGTCACAAGGCAACAACTTATACAAAACACAAATAGGACAATTTCTATAAACTTTCCTAGCAACAATAGAGGCACCAATGAGAGTAGACACTTTATATGACTCATGTAATAATTTGGCGAAAACATAGAACTTTTTAGCAACAAAAGAGGTAACAAAGGAAAGAGTGGCACTAGATCAATCAAAGCATACAAATCAAGGTAAAAAATTTTCAATATAACAGTAACAACATCGGGGACCTCACCACCCCCTTGCCTCCCATGTAGAGCATAAAATTGATTGTGCTTTGAGGCACAACCTTGAGGATCACCACTCTCCAATGAAACCGCATTAGCACTTTGGACCATGCCATGGTTTCTTGGACAATCTACCTTCTTGTGCCCAAGATCCCCACAACCAAAGCATGCATTGGAATCTTTTAAACATGGGCTTTTATGACCCTTCCTACATGAGACACACATCAATGGAAGCCACAACACTAACACCTTGAGGCCTAGGGAGGTCATTAGCAAACCCTCTATTAGTAGCATGGTGAGACACTTCCCCTTATGGCACCAGCCAACCCTTTAGAACTTACCCCCAAGACGAGCCCTCTTGGCCTCATGCCCCTTTCTCTTCCTTAATTTCTCCTCCTTCATTTGCTCGGCATAGGTCACCAATCGAGATAAGTCCATGTCACTAATTAGCATAGTGGACTGACATTCTTCACTTACCAAGTCAGAGACTCCAATCACAAACTTGTTCATCCTAAATCTAGGATCGGCCACCAAATGAGGAGCATACTTTGAAAGTTAATTAAACTTGAGGGCATACTCCCTCAAACTTATAGCACCTTGTTTCAAGTTCATAAACTCCACCAACATTGCTTTCCTAAGCTTAAGAGGGAAAAATCGACTAAGGATGGCTAATTTGAACTCCTCCCAAAGCACTACATCACCGAACCCCTTCTCACCGTTCCGTTGATCATACCATATTTGAGCTACCCCTTTGGGTTTGTACACCTCCAACTCCGCCTTTTCATTTGGCCCAACACCGATGATATTAAAGATTTTGTGGACCTTATCAATGAACTCTTGTGGATCTTCATCCACCTTTAGTCCATAGAAAACTGTAACACCCCACATTTTACATGTACTAATACTATATAAATAAATCATGTCATTCTTTGGTCAAATTAGCATCAATTCTTGAAAGTGCTTGAATCTCGTCTTAACGGGCAATATGTGAGTCAAAATGCTTA
>JAOTQJ010038959.1:0-15332 GCA_025642045.1 Solanum sejunctum
TCGGAGTCTCCTCCCACAGTCCTTACCCGAGTCTTGGCTCCATCGTACATGTCCTTAATCAACTTGACATAGGCCCCAGGAACACCCTTTGCCTCTAAACACATCCATAAAACATTCTTAGGGACTTTGTCATACGCTTTCTCGAGGTCAATGAACACCATATGGAGGTCCTTCTTACAATCTCTATATTTTTCTACTAACCTACGTACCAATAAATGAAAGAATAAATATGAAAAAAGTTTCAAACATTCATCTTGAACTTTAAAAAATTTAATTATTTTAAAATGAAGAAAGTATTATCTATCATCATTTATTACCCAATTTATTGTAAAAAAATTTCCAATAAAATATTTTAATTATCATACTATTTTGTTGGACTTAAGAGTTTGCACTGCTAAATTCACTTGTTAACTGCTATATTTTCTACACGTCGCTCAAGAAGAAACTTTAGTACTGTAGCACATGGTACGCATTAAACTTGAACGGAAAAGACACGTGGAAATGACAAAGAAAGCAGATAAAAAAATAGAGACATGGAAGGAAACAACTGTCAATTTAATATCAATAGAATATAGCCTAACTTATCTTTGATCTATTCAAAATGGTATAAAAGTGATCATTTATCTATTTAGCCTAAAATATCTCTATCATTCATCTTTAGATTCAAAAATATTCTTTATTAATCCTTTTTGGTTCACTTATATCTGGGAGTGCTTACGATTTAGATAAAAATTGATCTAAATTGAAAAATCGAACCGATTTGATTTTATTTAGGATTAGTTTGGTTTGATTTGATTCGGTTCTAGTCTTTTTAAAATAATAGTGTTTGGTTTGGATTTAGATTTGATTGAAAAAATCAAAGAAATAATCAAACCGAACCAACAAATTATATTCATATATTTTATAATTATATATACATAATAAATTATTTATAAAAATAATTTTTAAAGATCTTATATACATTTTCATCAAAAAATTATTTTTAATCTACTTACCAAAATATAAATGCTCAATACGAGAATATTTATCTCATTAATTTTATGTATATGAATGTCTATTACAATTTTTGGTGGGACTATAAATGTCACTATCTCTTTCTTCTAAGCCAAAAAGGTGAATTTTGAAATGCTTTTCACAATAAATTTAGTGATTTCAAATTTTATAATATTAGTCTTTTTAACTATTTTTCATTTTGAATGTTTTTCATTTTTGTGTATGGTTAACAATCGAATAACACAAGCAAACCAAACTGATAAATATGTATTATAATTAGTTTGATTTTGAGAATTTAAAAATCAAAATAAGTTGATTTGATTTTGATTTCGATCAATAACCAATTCAAATCGACCTGTAAATATCTATATTTATACCTTTAAAACTAATAACTTTTTTTAAAAAAAAGATATTTATTATATTTCATTTTTGAAAAAAATTACCCTTATTTAATTCAATCTCTATCCATGATCAAAAGTGGTACCTGGTACACCTTCAATCTCTATCCATGATCAAAAGTGGTACCTGCAACACCTTCAATTTTGTTTATTCGAAGACAAGTAAGAAATAAATCCCTTGAATTTGATAAATCGGCTATTTAATTAGCATTATTATATTACTTGTGAGACCATGTATATTTGTGTATATTGGGGAATAACAATAATCACCAAAATAAAAATAAATTAATAAAATAAGTAATGAATTAATAAAATAAGTAGCTATATTAAAAAAATATTATAATCAAATAAATATTATTTTATTTTTTGATCAAAAATATAATCTGCCTGATATAGACTTCACAATTACAAGAGAGGAGCTTGGAGTTTTAAAAAGCTTTATATGACATATAATTAGTAAAAGAATTATTAATTAATTAATAATAATATTTTTTTTATTAATTAAAATTTAAGATGATATAATTGATTTGTATCTCATAATAATTTTAAGAGAAAAATATTTAAAACACACGTAAACTTGATACGAATTATTAATTTGATCTTCGAACTATTGATAGTGTAAAAAGTACTTCTCTACTTGACTAACTGAATTTAAATATACTCCTGATCTTGTAACTACGGTGAAATACACCCCTAAATTCTCGCCAACTTAAGGGGGGTTTTAAACACTTGTGATAGTCCAGAGGTGTATTTTTGTTTAATTGGTTAAGTAAAGAGGGGTTTTTAAGATTGTCAATAGTTCGAGTATGAAATTAATAACTTGTGTCAAGTTTAGGGGTGTTTTTAATAGTTTTCTCTAATTTTAATGATATTGATTTATTTATATTAGGTGAATATCATTAGTATAGAAAGTGAAACTAAAAGAAGTTGGGAATTTTATCCATGAAGCAATGTGCAAAAAGTCAATCACTGAAGGTGCAAAATACAAAACAAACAACTTTATATCTAGAATTAGAAACCCCAACATTCTTTATGTTCGATTGTGAGAACGGAAACAAATTTTATGTTTCATTATTGTTGTTTGATTTTGCAAGAAAGAAAAAAGAAGATACTAATAGTTATAAGGAGTGTAATTAATAATCTTACATGAAGTTCTTATACTTGTCTTTTAAAGATCATGCAGTTTGAAATACTCATCCTCAATGAAAGTGTAAAGAAGTATAAGTAATACAAAATTTTGAAGCACAAGAAGAATGCACATCATATTTCAGAAATTCTTCATCGATATTCTAATTTTCTTTTACTAAGAGTTAAAAATAATAATATCATATAATTTGTATATCTATATTTTTGCAACGTATATATATATATATATATATATATATATATATATTTTATCTAATTTGTGGTTATAATTAAAGTTTTAATAACTAAAATCGAAGGAAGTGTTGAAGTAACCGATAAAGTTATTATCATGTGATAATAAAGTCATGAGTTCAAACCTTGGTAACATCTTTTGACAAAAATGCAAAATAAAGCTATGTACAATAGATCCTATCAAATTTTTATCGTCGTTAAAACATTTTTAACAATCGAATTTAAGCTAGTCATTAACTTTTAACGGTTGAGTTTTTAACAATGATAGGATTTTTATCAATCGTTATTGATTAATAATGACAGAATTTATACTTTAAGCCATCGAATTTACCCTCGTTAAAAACCTATTTTCTTGTAGTGATCTTCAAGTTGTCGAGAAGGCCATTTCATCTTCAAGTTGTCGGAATGGCCATTTCATCATTCATCATCGAGAGGGTCATTGCATTGTCAAGTTACCGTGAGGGCCATTGCTTTTTCAAGTTGTTGAGAGGCCATTGCATTTTTAAGTTATCGAGAGAATTATTTCATCATTATAGAAATAAATCTAGTAAAATGGAGATTTATTTTATTTTATAAAAAAATAATATCATAATAAATATTTAAGAATAAAAAAAATTATTAATTTAAATGATATAAGTCAGTTAAAAAAAGTAAATAAATTTTTTTTTGAATAACCGTAGACTGTAGCACGTAGTACGCATTAAACTTGAGCGGAAAAGACATGTGGACATGACAAAGAAAGCGCATAAAAAAATGGAGACATGGAAGGAAACAACTGTCAATTTAATATGAATAAAAAATTTATTGTTACTTTTTTTAATCATTTTTTTTAAAATAAATTTTTAATTTTAATTTTTTATTGAATATGTATAAAATTATAAAATTAAAGAATATTTTAATATATATTTTTAATTTAAGATTTGATTAAAATATTTTTAAACTATTAAAATTAGTACGAAAATATCTTTCATCTATCTTTTTAATTTACTTGTACTCTTAAAATTAATAATCTTTTTGTTTTTATTTTAAATATTCATTATATTTTATTTTTTTATGGAAAAAAGATTCCCTCATTTAATGCAATCTCTATCAATGATCAGAAGTGGTACCCGCAACACCTAATACCCAAACTTTTGGGGTAACGAGTTTTAGGCAATTCAAAGGCAAGTGAGAAACAAGTCCAAATATTACTTAATTATTCTTTCCTCCATTTTTATTTATTTCTAAAAAGTAAAAAATAAATTATTATTAATTTTAAATTATTTTTATACTTAATTATAGTTATTTTTATGCATTATTTATGATATTAAATTTATTACGTTCAAAGGTTATATAATTATAAAATTGATATTTTATATATTAAATTAATATTGAATAAGTAAAAATAAATGAAATTAACTTGAAGACGCTGCAACTTTACCTTTCATAATCGTACCAAAGATGTATTTGTGTTGTTATTTTTTAGTTATCATATTGTACTTTTCTAGGGTTAATTTGCATAATTTTCAAAATTAAATAGATTACATTAATTTGATATTTTAAAATTAAAATTTAAATATTCAAAATTTTATTCCTTCAGTGTTTTTTTTATCTTATGACTATTTATTTTTATTCCTCACACCAAACGATTTCTATATTATTTTGAAATATCCAGTAATACTAGTTCAATTTATAAAATTAATAAATAATTATTATTTTGTGTTTATTTTATATTTGTTATTAAATGATATTCATCATTTTTTATTTTTTCAAAATATCCCGGCCCGACAGGCCAAGAACTAATCCTCTACAGATCTGAACTCCATTTAAGAGTTTTACACTGGCTAATTAATTGCTATATGAACAAGCAGAAGATCGAACTTCTGACACTTGCTTAAATAACCCAGTAAACTAACTATTAGGCCAATGACGTTGGATTGATATTAGAAGAAGTGTTTGATACTCTGAGCTGGATGGGAGGTACAGTAAGTAATAAAAGCGAAGAAAGAGAGAAAATAATTAGGTGGATAGTTATGAGTCTCTATATGCATGAGTCACGTGGTACGTATAGCTATACAAGAAAACAATATTATCGTATTTAATTATTGATTGAATAGACTAGTGTATGATAGAATTGTTCATATGTGGATACACTTAAGGACACGGTTCTCTTTTCTTACTTATAAGGCCAATTGTATGTTTGCCAATTGACCACGATGTTGCCCTATTTATTTACTTATGTTAATATTAAATATTTATTATTATATCAAAAGATATAATAGATAATAAAAATATAATTTTATTTTTTAATTAATTTCATCAAGTAAATACCATATTCAATCATGATAAGTATCGGAACTATCTCAAGCCATAGACATGATATGGTCATTACAGCAACAACTAACAACTTATGGGAAGAAACTAACCTGTGACAATAAAGGTAGATAGAAATTTATTATTTATATCAAGTGAATAAATACATAATATAATAATATATTTAATATAGTATCACATTAGAAATAAAATATTTCATAACAAAAACGATTGCGTTCTCACGAAGATTCAACTCAAAATATCTAATTAATAATAGAAAAGTACTATCATTCCACCGCATAATTGTTGCTTATTAGTTTAATGGCAAGGTAACATGTACTGATCACTTTTTTTTTTATGTTACATGACGTCGTCATTATTTTTCAGTCACAATTTTTCATTAGGACCTTTTGTATATTATTATATTCATATAAAATTAACGTAAAATACTTTTTGTGTAGTTATTGATCAACTTGAATTTTAATTTTAGCAATATTAAGAAATTCAAATTAAGTGAGATCCATAATTTAAGGAGTCGTTTGATACAAGGAGGAGATAGATAAAATTATTCCATTGATTATATATTTCATAAAATTAATTATTTTGTCATATATATGGAGTAATTTATTTTATAACTATTATACATGGCAATATATGGTGTGATTTATAATTTTGAGATTAGTTAATATACTTAATTAAATACAAAATAAATAATTATATATTTTATTTTAAGATTATTATTCTTATTTGTCGTATCGAATAACTCGTTCTTAATGGGAACCACCTCATTCTTCTCGAAATAGATGGAGTATATCTTTTGTTATTTTCTCTGTCTCAATTGATGTGACATTTTTCAAATTTCGAGATTCAAACAAGTCTATCTTTTATCGTAAATTTGTCATATTTATTTTAAATATTTTGAATTATCAATTATTATGACTTATAATACTTTTTACTAGTTTACAAATACATAAATTTTATTTCAAAAATTTGAAGATTTCATGAGCAAATAATTAGTCAAACTTAAACTATTTGACTCTTGAATTTTCATGAGGAAATAATCAATCAAACTTAATGTCACGCCTCGGGAGGATACCCTGGATGTAACTGGCACTCGGAGACTATTGCTAACCCCTAAACGAACCACCTAGTCTCATCACATTCGTTCAATCAGTCAATAAGTGAAAGACATCAAAGAATGACCTCAACTATCAGTGGGCTACAAGATTACTAATCTAAAGTCCATCACTTGAAATAAGATTACAGAAACGTACTCAGTTTAAAAGAAGAGAAAGAGGAAAAGAAACTTATACATCAACTATCATCCGTCTGTGTCTATGAAGCCTTTATAACTACTATCAAAGAAGGTACCATGACAGACCATGGCTATCACAATTTAAGAAAATAAATCAAAACAATGTGGAAGGGAAATAAAGACATCCTCCGAATGTAGGGGAGGGCTCACTAAGTCTCTGGCTGAAAGTTTGTAAACCTCAATAATTCACCTGCTGAAATCCTCTATCTATTGAATCTGCACCATGAAACGATGCAGCGCCAAAAGGCATTAGTACATGTAATGTACTGCATGTAAAACGGGCTAAAGTAAACAGTATAAGCAAAACAATATGACATAGCATCAACTCATTAGTTACTCAATCTCAACTCAGAATAAGGAATAGGACACTATCACATCACCATCAATCAAGACTCATACTATCACATCAATATCAGAGTACTATCAACATCGAACCTATCTGGGAGTTTCTTTAACTGATAACTACCACCTATGACCCGGTGATGATACAACGAAGAGATGTCATTGTCATATCCATTCAGTACCTTGCCGGGTAAAGAATGAGTCTATCGGTGGATCCATAAGTCTGTCAAGTCCTCTTTTGGGACAAAGAAAACATCCGCTTTCACGGTCCAATCCTCTCCTACTGTAATGACCCCAAAATTTTGCCTACTTGAGTTGAAATAGTGTAAGAAGGATTTTTAAAAAACTGAGTAGGGAGATTGTCATAGAATAGCATTTTTTAATAATTTTTTTAAATATATCTTCTCTTAATGCTCTGACATCTTTTTATTAATGCTCCAAAATTCTTTTGTTAATGCTCCATTTTTCTTTTTTTATTATTATCCTATGTCCACTTGTAGCAATTAGTAAGCCATTCTTATGCCTATATAAACGGAGCATTGTGCTCATTTTCAGATATGAGCTTTCTGTTCAATTTAGAGTATGGAGGATGGAGAAAAAAATAATGAGTACACAAGAATAAATTAATTAGTTTGTCAAATATTGTAAGAGTTTTATTAGCTGAAGAGGTGTTTTATTGTGTAGAGTTTTGACAATTTTATTCTTGTAATTATTTTCGTGTATTTTTAACTACTTTATTATGAGTGATGAATTTATCTTGATGCATAAAAGTTAAATCGAAAGACCCTATATGTCACTTTATTTACTTGAGTTAGAGATTAGAAAGAAATTATTGATGAGGAAGTTTATTTATTTTCTTGCTATTATATGAGGATTGTACTACTTGAAATTATATTATGTCATGATATTTATGTTCTATATGAAAAAGAGTTTATATGAAGTTAAGTTGAGGTTAATATGACGAATTGAGAATACTTGATTTATTGAACATGAAAACATGTTACATTTACATAACATGATGAGTAAGGTTAAAAGAGTCCAAATGATCGTTTGAATTGAGTCGAACATGATAAGTTACATGATTGTTGAGTTGACTATATTTGAATACTTGTATGTGATTGAATGAATTAATGAATCTTTAAGACAGATTGAGATAACTCTATGAGTTTGAGGATGAGTTGATTGATGGAGTATTGAGGATCGAGTTACCTGATGATTTGATCATGTTTACGTCTTGGGAAGAGTATCGACCATAGAACGAGGAGCGAGTACACTTGTACTTTAACCCTCAGAACTACGTTCCAGCAAAGGATAGTCATACAAAATCTTTCTGGTGACTTATCCCGCAAGTGGACATTTACCCTGGATCCAAAAGAGAATTAATCGCCCTATGTCGTGTCATGTATAGGAAGGGCAAGGCAACAATGCCGATTCGTTGGACATCACCTAACTTATGGTAGTGGGAGGTATGTTGGTTAAGAGAAACTCCTAAGCAACTTTGATTGAACATGAGATTTACAAACTTGAATTTACTTTAACTATGCATATATATATATATTGTTTGAATATATGAAATGTTCTAAATTGTTATATACTGAGCTGAGTGTGAGTTGATGAGTCGATGTGAGTATTCTTGAGCTTATTATTATTGTTATATTTGGGCCATTAGAATTACCGTACATCATACGTACTGACGCCTTTGGCGCAACATCATTTCATGATGCAGATACTGAAGATAGAGGACTTCAGCCCGCGCCCCGTTGAGATTCAAATCGTACACCTCAGAGTTGGTGAACTCTCCTTACATTTCGGAGAAGTCCTTTTTACCTTCTGTCTTTTATTGAGTACTATTTTCATTTGAGGTGTCTATGACGAGTCATGACACTGTCTGGATTGTTGATCAGAGGTTTCATAGACGTTGGGGGAGTGATTTCTTAAAAAGTATTGTATAATTTCAAACTTTGTTTTCTTAAAACTGTGAGTGAGTTTTCAGTAATAATATTGTATCTATTTGAATTATTTCTTCCGCTGTTGAGTACGATGTGACGATGAGGCCAAGTCGTTCGCTCGGAGGCTAGCAATAGTTTTCACGTGCCAGCCACACCAAGGGTACCCTCTCGGGAAATGATAAACTTGGTATCAGAGCATCGAGTTCAAGAGTCCTAGAGAGTCTATAAAATCGTGTCTAGTAGAACCTTATTTATGTGTATGTTGTGCATCACACTTCATAAATAGGAAATAATAGGACATTAGGAATTATTACCCTTTCTTGTGACCTGAGTTCGTACGATAGAGTTAAAAACTCTAGAAATGGAAACGAAGGGCCGAGGCCCATCGCCCAGGATCACTAGTGTTCCTGTGACACCTACTACTCCACATTCTCCTATTTTAAAGGCCAAATTTCGAGGAGCCATAGCTATGCTTACCCATTTAGTAGTTGCTCAAAATAGAAATCGAGGTTCACCATCCCCTAGCTCTAGCTCTCAAGAGTCCACAACTGCTTCCAGGCTAAGGGATTTTCTGAGAATGAACCCAGCTGTCTACACTAGGTCAAAAGTTGAAGAGGACCCTCAGAACTTCATTGATGAGATGTGGAAGTTATTGAAGACCATGCATGTGACTGAGATTGAGGGAATTGAGCTAGCTACTTACCAACTCAAGGATATGGCCAATGTTTGGTACAATCAGTGGGAAGAGAGTTGGAGAGAAAATGTTGAGCCTGCTACTTGGGATGAGTTTGAAGGTGCCTTTCTCAATCACTTTATCCCACAGGAGCTAAGAGAGGCAAAGGTTGAGAAGTTTGTAAACTTGAAACGGGAGGGATTGATGGTGAAGGGGTATAGCTTGAAATTCATCCATCTGTCCAGGTACACTACAGAGATGGTCTTGAATATGAGAGAAAAGATGAGGAGGTTTGCATCTGGTCTAGGTAAGCATGTAAAGAGAGAATGTGAGGCGGCATTGCTGATTCGAATATGAATATTTTGAGGTTAATGGTTTATGCTTAGGAAACTGAGGAGGACAAGAAAAAGGATAGAGAGTAGTATTTAAGAAAGAAAGCTAGGTCAGCGGGGCCTGAATCCAATCAGCACAAGCAGGGCTAGGGAGATAAGTCTTACTTTCAAAAGAGGTCCTCCAACTATGCACCATCTTCAACTAGTGAACCTACTTCGAGCCATAAGCACAATAAAAAGTCCCAAGGGCAGCCAAACTTTAAGGCACATGGTTCGCAAGCCAGTGTGACTCTTGGCTCTAAAGGGAGGCCACGTTATAGAAAATGTGGCACAATGCATCTGGGAGAATATAGAGATAGAGGGTATGATTGATATAAGTATAGACAACAGTTCATTTTCAGAGGGAATGTCTGACATGGAGCAATAAGGCCCAATCCGTTACCACAGCACCAGCAACGAGGGGTTACCAAAGATGTGCTACACCAATACCAGGTGGAAGGACAAACTTCCTGTATGCTATGGGGAATCGATAGGACCAAGAGGATGCACTGGATATTGTGATAGGTATGATTTGAGTCTTTACTCTTGATTGTTATGTTTTGATGCATCCTGGTGCTACTTTGTCATTTGTATCTCCTTATGTAGCAAGTAGATTTGAGATTCTCTTTGAGTTCTTGCTTGAACCATTTTCTATTTTTACTCATATTGGTGAGTTTATTAGAGCCGAGAAAATCTATAGAAACTGTGTAATATCTATTCTTTATAGGGATACTGCCACCGATTTGGTTGAGTTGGAGATGGTTGATTTAATCCTTGATATAGATTGGCTTAATGCCTGCTATGCCTCGGTCGATTGTCAAACTCAAATGGTTAAATTT
Organism: Solanum sejunctum; assembly: GCA_025642045.1. Taxonomy (NCBI): domain Eukaryota; kingdom Viridiplantae; phylum Streptophyta; class Magnoliopsida; order Solanales; family Solanaceae; genus Solanum; species Solanum sejunctum. The sequence continues at coordinate 10,550 of JAOTQJ010038959.1, forward strand.
CAGTTTTCTAGTAAGCCTGTTATTGAATGGAAGGAAGATTCGGTTGTGCCAAATGGTAAATTTATTTGTTACCTCAAGGAACGAAGATTGATTTCTAAGGGATGTATTTATCATCTCATGCGATTTAAATTGGATGATATTGAGCTCCCTTCTCTTGAGTCAGTCCCGATTGTAAATGAGTTTCCTGAGAATTTGCCTGGAATCCCTCTTGATAGAGAGATCAACTTTGGATTGGTGTTCTTCCTGACACCAAGCCAATTTCCATTCCCACGATATAGGATAGCCCCTACAAAGTTAAAGGAGTTGAAGGAACAGCTGAAGGACTTGTTGGCAAAAGGATTCATAAGGACAAGTGTCTCTCCTTAGGGCACTTCGGTCTTATTTGTACGAAAGAAGGATGGTTTCTTAAGGATATGTATCGACCATTGTCAGCTGAGTAATGTGACAGTTAAAAATAAGTATCCCCTTTCAAGAATCGATGACTTATTTGACCAACTTAAGGGTGCCATTATTTTCTCTAAGATAAACCTCAGATTAGGCTATTACCAGTTGAAAGTGAGAAAATGTGACATTCTAATGATGGATTTTCGAACTCGATATGGTTATTTTGAATTTTTGGTGATGTCGTTTAGGTTGATAAATGCACCTGCGACCTTCATAGACCTAATGAATAGAGTATTCAGATAGCATCTTAACATTTTCATATTTATGTTCATCGATGACATTTTGGTGTATTCAGGAGTGAGGAGGAGCATGCCAATTACCTTAGAATTATTTTGTCGACGCTCGAAGATCATGAGTTGTATGTAAAGTTTTCTAAGTGTGAATTTGGCTCAAATCTATAGACTTCTTAGGTCATGAGATTTACGGGGATGAAATTCAAGTGGATACTCAAAAGATTGAGAAGGTTAAGAATTAGCCAAGATCAATCTCACCGACTGAGATAAGAAGTTTTCCGGGGTTGGCTGGTTACTATCAAAGATTTGTTGAGGGATTCTCTTCCATAGTTACGCCATTGACTAGATTGACTCAGAAGAAAGTTAAGTTTCAATGGTTCGACGACTATGAGAAAAGTTTCCTAGAGCTAAAGACGAGGTTGACTACTGCACCAATGTTGACCTTACCCGAGGGGACTGATGGATTTGTTATCTACTGCGATGCCTCGAGAGTGGGACTGGGATATATGTTGATAAAAAAAGGGAAGGTTGTTGTATATGCTTCCAGACAGCTTAAAGTACATAAGAAGAACTATCCCGCTCATGTCCTAGATTTGGCAGCAGTAGTGTTCACTCTAAAGATCTGGCGCCACTACTTGTATGAAGTGTATGTTGATGTATTCACGGACTACAAAAGTCTACAATACGTCTTCACCCAGAAGGAGCTTAATTTGAGTCAAAGAAGATGACTTAAGTTTCTCAAGGACTACAACTTGAGCATTTTCTGCCATCCCGGTAAGGCTAATCTGGTTGCCGATGCTCTTAGCAGGATGTCCATGGAGAGCACTGTCCATGTGAAAGAAGAAAGGCAAGAGTTAGTCAAAGAGGTGCATAGACTGGCTAGATTGGGAGTACAACTTAAAGAGAATAATGAGGGAGGGCTTAATGTCCAGAATGGGTATACTTCATCTTTAGTGTCAGAGGTGAAGGAAAAGCAAGACCGAGATCTTGTTTTATTGCAGTTAAAAAATGATGTACAGAAGCAAAAGGTTATGGCTTTCGCCAAAGAGGGAGATGAGGTATTGAAGTATCAAGACTGATTATGTGTTCCTGATGTTGACAATGTTCGAGAGAGGATCATGGAGAAAACACCTAACTCCAGGTATTCCATTCATCCTGGCTCCACCAAGATGTATCACGACTTGAGAGAAGTCTATTTATGGAATAGGATGAAAAGGGATATTGCAGAATTTATTGCGAAGTGTCCCAATTGTCAGCAGGTCAAGGTTGAGCATCAGAGACCAAGTGGTTTAGAACATCGAAATGTTAGAATGAAAGTGAGAAATGATCAATATGGACTTTATTACCGGCTTACTAAGATCTTGAAAGCAACATGACTCAATTTGGATAATAGTGGACAGAATGATTAAGTCTGCTCAATTCTTGGCAGTCAAGATAACTAACACTGTAGAGAAATATGCCAAGTTGTGTATTCACGAGATTGTGAAGTTGCATGGAGTTCTATTGTCCATTATCTAGGACAGAGAAGTTCAATCCATCTCTCAGTTTTGAAAGTATTTCCAAAAGGGATTAGGTTCTAGAGTGAATCTAAGTACAACCTTTCATCCTTAGATAGATGGCTAGGCGGAGCGTATTATTCAGACGCTAGAGGATATGTTGAGAGCATACACTATTGATTTTAAAGGTAATTGTAATGAACATTTGCCTTTAATAGAGTTTGTTTACAACAATAACTTTCATTCAAGTATTTCGATGGCTCCATATGAGGCATTCTATCACAGGAAGTGTATATTGCCGATTTGATGGTTTGAGGTAGGAGAAACAGAGTTGATCGGACCAGACTTGGTTCACCAAGCAGTAGAGAAGGTAAAGACCATTCATGAGAGGTTAAAGATTGCATAGAGTCGACATAAATCTTATACGAATGTCCAAAGAAGAGACTTAGAGTTTGAGATCAATGGTTGGGTATATTTGAAAGTGTCTCCCATGAAGGGAGTGATGAGGTTTGGGAAGAACGGAAAGCTAAGTCCAAGATATATTAGTCCTTATCGAGTCATTAAGAGAGTGGACAAAGTTGCGTACGAGTTGGAGCTACCTTCAGAATTAGCGACTATCCACTTGGTTTTTCACGTTTCTATGCTTAAGAAATATTTGGGAGATCCACGTTTGGTAGTGTCTGTCGAGAGCATTGAGGTAAAAAATAGTCTGAGTTATGAGGAAATTCCTATCCAAATCCTTGATCGTCAAGCTCAAAAGTTGAGAAACAAGGAGATTGCATCTGTGAAGGTATTGTGGAGGAACCAGTTCATAAAGAAACCACTTGGGAGGGAGAAGAGGACACAAAGGCCAAATACCCCTACTTATTCCAGTCTAAAGTGGCGAGAGAATTGACGGTAATAATTCCTTTTATATTCCTATTCATTAAGTTTTTCTTTCATTTATAGATATGATAGAGTTCGAGTGAGGATTGCTATGACTTGTTAATGTGATGTGATTATTACAAATGTTGCATTCCTTATTTGATTGGTTTAAATGAGTCAGTCGAGGGGTAATTAATTGTTAGAGTCCATGAGAGGATTCGTGACTTAACCTATACTCTCTTCATTTGAGGACGAATGATCCTAAGGGGGAAATAATGTAACGACCCCTTAAATTTTACCTACTTGAATTGGAATAATGTAAAAAGAATTTTAAAAAAAATGAGTAAAGGGATTGTGGTAGGATAGCATTTTTTAATATATCTTCTCTTAATGCTCCGACATCTTTTTGTTAATGCTCCAATATCCTATTGTGAATGCTCCATTTTCTTTCTTTTTTTTTTTAATTATTATCCTATGTCCACTTGGAGCAATTATTAAGGCATTCTTATGCCTATATAACCGGAGCATTGTGCTTATTTTCAGATATGAGCTTTCTGCTCAATTTAGAGTATAGACGAGAGAGCAAAAAAAAAAAAAGAGTAGACAAGAATAAATTAATTAGTTTGTCAAATATTGTGAGAGTTTTATTAGCTGAAGGAAGATGTTTTATTGTATAGAGTTTTGACAATTTTATACTTGTAGGTTGCTCCTATTTTTTAAATCTTTTGTAATAAGATATTTTATATAAATGAGTTTATTTTCGTGTACTTTTAAGTACTTTATTATGAGAATATTATTTATGATGAGTGATGAATTTATCTTGATGCATAAAAATTAAATCAAAAGACCGTACATGTCACTTTATTTACTTGAGTTAGAGATTTAAAAGAAGTTGATAAGAAAGTTTTATTTATTCTTTTGCTATTATATGAGGATTGTACTATTTAAAATTATATTATATCACGAGATTTATGTTCTATGTGAAAAAGAGTTTATATAAAGTTAAGTTGAGGTTAATATGACGAATTGAGAATACTTGAGTTATTGAACATGAAAACATGTTACATTATAAACTTGTTTACATAACATGATGAGTAAGGTTAAAAGAGTCCAAATGATCGCTTGAATTGAGTCGATCATGATAAGTTACATGATTATTGAGTTACTATATTTGAGTAGTTGCATGTGATTGAATAAATTGATGAATCTTTAAGATGGATTGAGATAACTCTATGAGGTTGAGGATTAGTTGGTTGATGGAGTATTGAGTATTAAGTTAAATGATAATTTGAGCATATTTATGTCTTGGGAGGAGTATCGAACACCGAGCCGAGAGCGAGTACGCTTTTACTTTAGCCCCTAGAACTATGTTGCCAGCGTAGGATAGTCATACAACACCGTACTGGTGACTTGTCCTGCAAGTGGACATTTACTCTAGATCCAAGAGAAAACTGATCGTCCTATGTCGTGGCACAAATAGGATGGGCGTGACAACGATGCCGATTCGTTGTACATCATGTAACTTATGGTAGTGATAGGTATGTCGGTTAAGAGAAACTCATAAGTAACTTTGATTGAACATGAGTTTTACAAACTTGAGTTTACTTTCAATATATATATATATATATATATATTAATGGAATGTATGAAATGTTCTAAATTGTTATATACTGACTGAGCGTGAGTTGAGGAGTCGAGGTGCGTATTATTATTATTAGTATTGTTATTATTATTATTGTTATTTTT
>JAOTQJ010038970.1:0-11955 GCA_025642045.1 Solanum sejunctum
TACACAACCTCTAAGTGTTTGATAAAATGTCCGGTTATGAATTCTTGAGGAATTAAAGTTCCAATATAAGTCTTATTAGTTGAATGACTATATGATGAAGGAATGGTAACGAAATTATGATGGAATGATGATAATAAAGAATGTATGTATATGATGATGAAAGGGGTGTGCACATATATCATATATATATATATATACTGGAACTAGTTCGTAAATTGTTGGACGTGAAACTGAAAACTAGTTCGAAAAATTTTAAAGAAAAAAATACACTAGTGCGTGCGACTCCGCATCACGAACTGGGCCATTCCAAAGTGAAATTTTCATTTTAATTTGAAGGAACATTCCAGTCAATTCTCAACCCCTCCTAAGTCCAATAAACAAATATAAGGGATCTTTTACATTAAGCCTAGTCCAAAGAATTTCTACCAACTATGCTTTCCCATGAGTTGATAGAAGGGTCAACTTCAAATGACCATATCTCCTAAAGTATAATAATTTAGGTAATTCTTAACATATCAAATCTAGGATATTTGAATTAGCTTTCCAACGCAACTAATGTTGCCTTAATTAGAGTTTAGAATAGAAAATTATGACCCTTTTAGTGGAGACGTGCAGAGTTGTCTAGAGTCCACGTCAGACTCGTCTAGGCAAGTTATTGATGTTTCTTTTTATTATTTTATGAGGGTATTTTAATCCTGTAACCTTTGGAGGTTTATTTTAGTGTCCCAAAATATATAAACATCAGCTTTTCATAAATAAAACCCTTGTCCTTTACTGCAAACTATAAACGCTCGAGAATCATCAAGAAAGTCATCAAGTTAGGATTAGCTTTAAAGATTCATCCTCAAGTTAAGTTATTCTGCATAAATTTCAATATCGTTTTATGAATCTCTAATAGAATCTTAAATCATAACCTAGGGTTTCAAGAATTCCAAGAAAGAATTTATTGATTCTTCTTCTTCAAGAATTTGGATTCTACATCATAAACTTTAAAGATTCAAAATTAAGAATTCAAGAATCCAAGAGAATCTATTTAAACAATGATTTTCCATTTTCTTCCTTATGTCTTTTGCTGATGTAAGATTGTGAGCTAGTACTTCCTACTAGCCTTTTATTATAATATTATTTTGAGACTAGATGATAATGTGCCCATTTACTTCTTTATATCTTTTGCTTATTAGTATAACGTATAAATGAATAATTGTGATAAGGCCAAGTGTTTCACTTAGGGACTAGCAATAATCTCTAAATGTCGGTTATATTTAGGGTACCCTCCCAGGGTATAACACATCCACTACCTACTAGAAGGGGTCATGACCTATGCTATATTCCTCACTCTCTAGTATAATGTGTTTGAATGAGTTATTCTTGCCACTTTATTATGTGAAACAAGTTATATAAGTATGATTATTCTCAAGCACGCTTACACCTAAGTTATATTTAGAGTATGTCTATGGATTAACATTATGCATCTTCATTATTATGCTTATGATCCTTTTTGTTTTTCACCTCGCATACTTAGTACATTCCAAGTACTAAAACATACTCTATCCAAACATTATATTAACATGTAGGGAATGAAGCTCCTATTGATCCTCCTCTCCATATGGCTAGCCGAATTGTTGAAGTTAGCTCTTGGTGAGTCCTTATATATAGGGACAATATCTATTTTTGTTCATGCCTATGTTAATGCTTTATCTAGGTTTTTGGACACTTAGCTAAGAGGGTGAATCCTAGAGATGTTTTGGCCCTTGCCGCATCTTCTAGTAGAGGTGTCGTTCGATATTATGATGGTTTGTATTTATGAGCTTGGCTCTTATTATGCTTATGACAATATGAAACACTTCCTTAGTCCTACATCCCTTATGTTCTATTATTACGCGTTCATTATCTTATTTTGCTTTCGTAAACAGAGATGTGTATGTGAGAGGCTGAGAGGCTTATTTGGGGTTCCTTTGGGTTCCCCATTTGTCGTCACATCTAGACCCTAGGCTTGGTTTATGACAAGCTTAGTATCAGAGCGCTAGGTTGTTAATGGTCCTCAGAAATCCATTACACTACGTCAATTAGAGTTATGTTCATGGTTGTGAAGCGCACCACAATTATGAATAGTAGGTTATGAGGCATTTTAGAAAATGTTTCACTTCTTCATTATCTATGTCATGCTCTAGATGTAATAATAATGCTTCCTTCCTAACCAACATTGTTTTGCTCTTTTAGATCATGCCACTACCATGAAGGAAACAACAGAGGGCCCGCATACCTGAGGAGGGTTCGACTGATCAAGGTCCTCAAGAAGAAGGATCTACACAAGTTGAGTTCAGAATACCATCACCATGTTGGCATATGCTATGACCAAACAATTGAATCGAGGGGCCCAAGCTCCTCATACTCCGACTCAAGCATCAAAGATGAGAGATTTCACAAGGATGAACCCTCTGGAGTTTCACGAGTCCAAAATAAAGGAAGATCCCTAAGAGTTTATTAATGAGGTGTATAAGGTTCTCACTATCATGGGGGTAAATTTGGAGGAGAAGACGAAACTAGCGGCCTATTAACTCAAGGGTGTGGCCCAAATTTAGTTTGCTCAATGGAAATCGGAAAGGGAAAGCAATGATGCCATTCCTTGGGAGGATTTTAAGGCTGCCTTCCTCAACTGATTCTTCTATGTTGAGTTGAGAGAGGAAAAAATGATAGAGTTCATGAATCTCAAGTAACGTTCCATGAAAGTAAGGGCGTATGCCCTTAAATTCAGTAAACTCTCAAAGTATTCCTCTCACTTAGTTGCTGATCCTAGGGCAAGAATGAACAAGTTTGTGTTAGGGGTGTCTAATTTGGTGAATGAAGAGTTTTGTACCATTATGCTTATGGGTGACATGGACTTATCTCGACTCATGACCTCTGCCGAACAACTTGAGAGCAGAAATATTAGAAGAAGGAGTAGTGGGGAACCTAAGAGGGCTCGATTTGATAGTAACTTCCAAGGTACTTAAGGTGGCCATTTCTAACAAGGTCATAAATTTCAAGGACAAGGGTCCTCTAGTGTTGCTAACAAGAGGTTTGCTAATGAAGGGGTTCCTAACCTAAGGTTTCAAGGTGGCAATGGTGGGATGACTAATACTAGGTGTCAAAAGTGTGAGAGGAATCATAATGGCTAATGCTTGAGGGATTTGAATGCTTGCTATGAGTGTGGGAGAGTAGGCCCCAAGTTTGCTGATTTCCCTTATGCTTGAAACAAGGGATAGGATAGTCATCCCCAAGGATCAAAGCAGTTAAGGTGTCCTACAAGGGGGCGTTCCACGTCATAATCGGTTTTATGCTCTTCAAGGGAGTCAAAGAGTGGATGAGGTGCCTAATGTTGTTACCGATATGTTAAATGTATTTTTTGTTATGATATGTATGCTTTGTTAGATTTGGGTGCCAATCTTTCCTTCATTACTCTTTTTCTTGCTACTAATCTTCATATGTGCTCTGAATTGTTGTGTGAATCCTATGAGGTGTCTACCCTCGTTGGTGAGTCCATTGTTGCTTGAAAAGTCTATAGGGGGTAAACTTGACATGGTAGATTTTGGCATTATTCTTAGGATGTTTCGATTACATGAATATCATGCATCTTTTGATTGTAGATCTTGTAAAGTTAGGTTCAAAATTTCCAATGAGACCATCTTTGAGTGGGAAGGTCATGAGTTGGTGGTTAAGGTAGATTCATCTCTTGTATTATAGCCTAGAAGGATTAGATTTACCATCTTGTGAGGGTTAGGGAATTCCCGGTGTTTCTCCCGAAAGGGAAATAGATTTGTCATAGACCTCCTCCCCGATACATAACCCATCTTTATTCCTCCTTGTCGTGTGGCTCCATTGGAGCTAAAGGAGTTGAAGGACCAATTGAAAGATTTGTTCGAGAAGGGCTTCATAAGGCCTAGCAAGTCACCTTTGGGTGCACTAATGTTGTTTGTAAGAAAGATGCCTCACTTAGAATGTGCATTTACTACCGACAACTCAATAAGGTCACTATAAAGAACAAATATCCTCTACCAAGGATAGATGACCTTTTTTATCAACTACAAGGGGCTAAGCATATTTTAAAGATTGATTTTCAATCTGGATAACACCAAGGCTGAAAGACTATTATATTCCCAAAATGGCCTTTCGGACTAGGTATGGGTATTTTAAATTTATGGGGATGTCATTTGGTTTAACTAATGCACCGATAGTATATATGGATCTTATAAATAGAGTATCTAAACCCTACCTTGATATATTTGTGATAGTCTTCATAGATAACGTATTAGTTTATTCCCGAAGTGAAGAAGAACATCTGAATAATTTGAGGGTGGTACTGCAAATTTTGAGGGATGATTAATTGTTTGTTAAATTTGATAAATGTGAATTTTAGTTGAAAGCAGTTGCATTACTAGGGCATGTGGTGTCGGGTTATGGAATCAAAGTGGACCCTAAGAAGCAGAGGTGATAAGGAATTGGCCTAGGCCTTTGACTCCAACGGATATTAGATGTTTCTGCATTTAGTGGGATATCACTTAAGATTTGTGAGTAGCTTCTCTTCTATTACATTCCCTATGACAAAATTAACACAAAAGAAGGCAAAATTCAATTGGACCAATAAATGTGAAAGAGGTTTTCAAACTTTGAAACACAAGTTTATCTCTGCTCCTATCTTGGATTTAGTGGAAGGGTTAGATGGGTTTATGGTTTATTTATGATAACTCAAGAATTAGTTTGGGGTATGTATGATACGAAATTGCAAGATTATAGCATATGCTTCTCGGAAACTGAAGGTGCATGAACATAATTATCCCACCCATGATCTTGAATTAGCGATCATGGTGTTTACTTTGAAAATATGATGTCATTATTTGTATGGAGTTCAAGTTATTATATTTACCGACGACAAGAGTATCCAATATGTGTTCACATAAAGGGATTGACATGAGTGTGCACTTTCGTCCTGGTAAAGCTAATGTTATGGTCGATGCTTTGAATTGAGTGTCCATGGGAAGTGTAGTTCACATTGATAATGGCAATAAGGAGGTGGCTAGAGAAGTTCACTAGTTAGCTAGGTTTGGGGTTAGGTTGAATGAAGTTGAAAGCAATGATGTAGTAGTTATTGATGGTTCCAAATATGCTTTGATTGAAGAGGTCAAGTCCAACCAAGACCTTGAGCCCGCCTTGCCTCAATTGAAAGTTTTGGTGAAGTATAGTAAAGTGGAGGTTTTCTCCCAAGGGGGAGATGGTGTCCTTAGGTACCAAGATCAGCTATATGTGCCTAGTATTGATGACTTGAGGGAGATGATTTTGAAAGAGGCCCATAATTCATCATCTTTCATTTACCCCGATTCCACAAAAATGTATAGAGACTTGAGAAAGATTTATTGGTGGGGGTAGTATGAAGATGTATATTGTCAATATTGTAGCCGGTTCTCACAATTAACAACAAGTGAAAGCCGAACATTAAAGGCCGGTTGGCCTAGCACAAGACATAAAAATTCCTACTTAGAACTGGGAAGAGATTAAAATGGATTTTGTGATTGGGTTGCCAAAGACTAAGAAGAATTTTGATTGTATCTGGTTTGTTGTTAATAGGATGACAAAGTTGGCTCACTTTCTTCTGTTTAAAACAACTTGTGAAGTTGAGGATTATGCCAAGCTATATGTCATGAGTTGGTTAGGTTTGCATGAGGTATCATTGTCTATTATTTTGGATCGTGGTGCTGAATTCACCTCTTATTTTTTGAGATCCATCCAAAAGGGTCTTGGTACCAAGGTTAAGCTTAGCATGGCTTTTCATCCTCAAATGGATGGTCAAGCCAAAAGAACATTTCAAACTCTTGACAAAATGTTTAGGGCTTGTGTTTTGGTGTTCAAAGGTAGTTGGGATAAACATCTTCTACTCATTGAGTTTGCTATAACAATAACTACCACTCTAGTATTGGCATGGCTCCCTTTGAAGATTTATACGGTAAGCATTGTAGATTCCTAGTTGGGTGGTTTGATGTTGGGAAATGGCTATGTTAGGCCTAGATTTGGTTATAGAATCTTTGGAGAAGCTGAGGTTGATATAGGAGAGATTTAAGATGGCTCAAATTAGGCAAAAGTCCTACTCTGATGTGAGAAGAAGAGAACTTGAGTTTAATGTTGATGATTGGGTTTACTTGAAAGTTGTCACGACCAAAGCCTACGGCCTAGAGGTGACCGACGAATAGGGAACCCAAAAGAACCCAAAATAAGACTCATAGCATATCATTACACATCCTTGGTCATGGAAGCAATTTAAAATGAGAATAAATGATAAGCACAAACAAGGGAAAATAGGACTATGGAAACATCCTTCATATCATAAGCAATAAGAGTCAATGGAGTCAAAGCTCATATCATAGATACACCATATGTACAATAACACCTCTACTACATAAAGATAAGAGTAGGTGCCAATACAAACCAACCAGCTCACCTTTATAGTCAAAACATAATAAAAAAAAGAAAAAGTCTTAATCCATAGCAAGAGATCATAAGCAACATCCTTGGAATGGACGAATCACCAATAAGCTTAAGCGAAGTGGTACTAGTCACTTGGAGGGGGATGCTCAAGTAGGGCTCCAGTTCCTATATGGTGACAACATCTAGGAAAAGAATATGCATTAGTACATTTGAATATATTAAATGTGTGGTATGCTATGCATCAAGAGTTGGCATCATAGTCAAAATGCAAAATAATAGGCAATAGGCATAATATAACAATATGGCATGTATAACCAACGCTTAAGTAAACCATGCTTTGTAAATCATTCATCTTACACAGATCATAATATATAAATGTGGAAAGAAACCTCAAGAAACATAACATAAGACCTTTTATTGGGGCAATCTTCCTTGTAAGAGCCTATCCCTTTTCGGATTAAGTAACTTTTCTTATGGTAGCCCATCCTTCTCGGATTAAGTATACTTCCTTATGCGAGACAGTCCCTTTTCAGATTAAGTGATCTTCCTTATAGGTGCCCATCATTTTTTGGATTAAGTGACCTTCCTTATTGGAGCCTATCCTATTTCAGATTAAGTGACCTTCCTTACGGGAGCCCATCCCTTTTAGAATTAAGTGACCTTCCTTAATGGAGTCCATCCCTTTTCAGATTAAGTGACCTTCCTTAGGGAGCACGTCCCTTTTTGGATTAAGTGACCTTTCTTAAAGGAACCCGTCCTTTTCAAATTAAATGACCTTCCCTAGGTTAGCCCATCCATTTTCGGATTAAGTAACCTTCCTTATGGGAGTACATCCCTTTTTGGCTTAAACATTTCATAGAACTAGCTCATCAAACCATTACAGTTCAACCAACAAGAAAGAACTCCTTATTTTCCGAAGAATCTAACAACATGAGGACCCAACAATTCACTTGCAATGCCATTAGTGCTTCACATGATTTAGACACACATCTATATATCATTTCATCATCATATAATCATCATAACATCATTCAACTCATAAGACATGTATTCAACCTTCAATTCCTTAAGTAACCCTAGTTGGACATTTTATCAAACACTTGGCGTGTGTGAAATCGTAGTACAAGACCATGCAATTTAGAGATGAAATCACGCAAGTAAATCCATTGTAAAACCATCAATCAACACCTTGCAACACCCTCAAGTGATATACATCAAAATCCCTCATTAAATCAAACATTAGATCCAACATTTAGAGATAAAAACATGCTAAACAACTATACTTTCATGAACTCAAATCATTGTGCAGTAAATTCATTAATATACAAAACCCACATGTAAAATTAACTTCAGATCGTGCAATTTAAGTAGAAAAGATGGTTGGGTACCATGGATGAAAGGACCCAATAGTTCAAACCCACTTACCTTAGCTTGGAGATGTACTTGGTGAAGATTGGAGATGGAGACTTGAAGCTTGAAGAAGAATCTCAAAGGATACACTTTAGAGTGAATGAGGCACGAATATCACTAACATAAGACTGCTTCAACTTCTTTGGATACACTTTCACTTAAAGTTCCTTTCAAGAGTGCCTTAATGAACACTACATCCTTATCAATCAACTTCTCCACTCATCCATCCAACACCTCCACTAGGACCTCCTTCTAAGCCAACTTATCCTCTACCTCACCCACAACTTCAAAGAGTTCTATAGCACTAGAGTGACCAACACATCCCCTCAACGTAGAAGCATGACAAATCGGATAAACCAATACCCCTACCATAGGGAATTCCAAAACTTATACAACCTTACCAACCTCCTTCTACACTCTTCAAGGACACATAATCCTCAACACAATTGTCAACCATATATACACCTAACCCACTTGGTACCATAACCACCATCTACCTCTTGGGAGATAACCTTCAGTCCATTATCTTCTCACCCAGAACTTCCAGTTCTAATAAGGTAGAATCAAGGCCTTGCCTAATTTAGAACCCTTAACACAAGAAGATTTGGAACCATCAAGAACACTATACTACCATTCTGAACATCCATCAACCTAACTCCCTACTTAGCCAACCAATAGACTCCACTAATCACCTCTTTACCACTATTACCATAACATTAGACTACCTATGGGCATCCTTTTTAGAGCACCAACCATAACAATAGCCTTACCGAGAAAAATAGTGCACACCCATTTCTTAATCCTTAAAGAATTCTAACCAGCTTCTTGCTACCCACAATGCGCACTTATCATATTTAGCAAACAACACTCATCCTCCAAGACTTGCAACACTATCACAAAATAATTCACAAGCTCTAAACAAATCAATACCTCATCACCAGAGACCACCACAAACATATCAAGGTATGCTTTTAAGACCCTATTCTAGGGGCCCACAAACATAGACAATGCATAATCAACCACACAACTCTACCAATATAATAATGCTCAGTTGGGGACAAAGCTCAAACGAAAAAATATCAACCTTAGTGAAGCATACCCATGGTAGTGGTCCAAATCGATCAACCATCCTCAACCATCATGTTATAATCTTATGGGTTCTATACTCATCGAAAGCATGATATGCAAACAGCCACCCCAACTCAAGAGATCTAACCTATCAAGTTAGGGTCAACCAAGATCACCAGACATGAGTCTATGCAACAAGGACATGGGGCAACCCTTATAGACCCCTACTAGCCATAATATACTCAGGTGATCATCTGGGACACCTACACCCATGTGAACCCTAACAGCACCAAAGAATAACATAAGAAATAGCAACACCGAGACCTAGCAAATCACCCCACTCAAAGCATCAATCCCAATATTGGCATCACATAGGGTCAACTAAGCCATAGAAGTAACAATAGAACAGAACCTACTCATAATCTTTGAAAATAGCCCGCTAAACCCAAGAGGCTACTAATAACCGATGAAGTCAAAGGACTAGGCTAATCTCTAAACATTTTCATTTTACTAAGGTGCACCTTCATACCATCACCCGGAACCACACAACCAAGGAAGGAAATGTCTTACCACAAAAATTCCCACCTCTCCTACTTAGCATCCAACCTTCTTCCTTAAACTTGTAGTACTACCCTCGAATGACTCACAAACACTACCTCATTAGGGAATGAACCATATTGTCATCACCAAAACCACCATAACCTATTGACAGTAGGGACTAAAATCTTACTCATAAGACTTATAGGCATAACCGTTGTACTAGTCAAACCAAAAGACAATACCCTAAAGAATACACCCGAGTGCTTCAAACACGGTCCACTATGGTCCATTATACACATAGGGCACTTCGGATTAGCAATCCCCCCATCACTTTCTTTGCTCTTATTGCATTTACGAGGGCAATCCTTAACCCTACGACCCATCTCCCCACAACAATAACAAGCATTAGTTCCTCTAAAGCATGGGCCATCGTGACCTCTACCATATTTTGAGCACCAAGAATATGGTACCACATCACCTTTGTCTCTCCCCTTGGAGCTTTGGGACTTACCTACATTATTGGACCTATTGGCCTTACTACCTCTTCTCTTACCACTAGAAGTCTCGGGAGCCCCCACATGTTGATCGAGGTGAGTTGTCAATTTTATCGTCGCTTTGGCCATTTTCCATAGAGCATTGCAAATCTCCGTTTATCATACCACTATCCTGAGTAACATGAGACATATCCTGAAATGTCGAATTTAAGGCTTAGCAGTACGTCCTAAGGGACCCAACTCTATCGCATGACATGGATCATAAAAAAGTGAAATATTTCCTAAAATATCTCATAGCCTCCTACTCATATGTGAGGTGCACAACACAACCATGAATAAGACTCTAATCGACGTAGTGTGTTGGACTTTGAGGATCTATCAACCAAGTGTTGTGATACCATCATTGTCATAACCCAAGCCTAGGGCCTAGACATGACTAGTGAATAGGGAACTTAAAGGAACCCCAAACAAGCCTCGTAGCATATCATTACATATCCTTGGTTGTGGAAGCAATTTAAAATGACAATAAAGGATAAACACAAATAAGGGAAAATAGGACTATAGGAACTTCCTTCATATCATATGTAACAAGAGTCAATAAAGTTAAAGCTCATCACATAGATACACCAAATGTCAAATAACACCTCAACTATATAAAGATAAGAGCTGGGGCAAAGACAAAGCAACTGGGCTCAACCTGAATGTCAAAACATAATCAAAAGAGAGAAAGTCTTAATTCATGGAAAGAGATCATAAGTAACATCCTCGGAATGAAGAACTCACCAACAAGCTTTAGCGAAGTCGTAGTAGCCACTTGGAGGGGGATGCTCAAGTGGGGCTCTGATTCTTATATAGTGACATTATGTAGGCATAAAGTATGTGTTAGTATGTTTGAATGTACTAAGTATGTGAGATGCAATGCAACAAGATATGGCCTTCATAATCAAAATGCATAATAATAGGCAATAGACATAATATAACAATATGGCATATATAACCAACAATTAAGTAAACCACACTTTGCAAATCATTCATCTCACAGAGATCATAATATATAAGTGTGGAAAGAAACCTTAATTGACACAACATAAGACCTATTGGAGGGGCAACCTTCCTAACGGGAGCCCGTGCCTTTTTGGATTAAGTCGCCCTCCTTATGGGAACCTATCCCTTATCGGATTAAGTGACCTTCCTTAGGAGAGCCCGTCCCTTTTCGGATTAGATGACCTTCCTTATGGGAGTTTGTCCCATTTTGGATTAAGTGACCTTCCTTATGAAAGCCCATCACATTTCTAATTAAGTAACCTTCATTATGAGAGCCCGTACCTTTTTGGAGTAAGTGACCTTCCTTACGGGAGATCATCCCTTTTCAAATTAAATGACCTTTCTTACGGAACCTGTCCCTTTGCAGATTAAGTGACCTTCCTTCAGGAAGTCCATCCAATTTTGGATTAAGCATTTCTAAGAACTAGCTCATCAAACCATTACCTTTCAATCAAGAAACAACTCCTTATTTTCCCAAGAATACAACAACATATGGACCTAATAATTCACTTGCAATGCAATAGGTTCTTTACATGACTTAGAACCACATATATGCATCATTGCATCATCAAATAATCATCCTAACATTACTCAACTCATAAGACATGCATTGGACCTTCGATTCCTCAAATAACGGTGCCAGATATTTTATCAAACACTTGGCAGGTGTGAAATGGTAGTATAAGATCATTCAATTTAGAGATAAAATCAAGCAAGTAAATCCACTGTAAAACCATCAATCAACACCTTATAAAACCCTCAAGGAATATACATCAAAATCCCAAACCAAATCCAATATGAGATCCAAGATTTAGAGCTCAAAACATGCTAAATAACCATACTTTCATGAACTCAAATCACTATGTAGTAAATATTTTAATATAGAAAACTCACATGTAAAATCTACTTTAAATCATGCAATTTAAGTAGAAAATAGGGTTGG
>JAOTQJ010038981.1:0-15329 GCA_025642045.1 Solanum sejunctum
TTTAAATTACGCCATGTTCGTCATAACTTTTCCAATTGAACGATTTACTTCGATTGAATTAATTACGGGGTCTAACAGTTAGATTCTTATTCATGGTTGTGTTGTGCACCACAACTATGCATAGGAGGCTGTGAGACGTTTTAGAAAATGTTTCACTTCTTCACGATCCATGTCGTGCGATAGAGTTAGGTCGCCAAGGACTTTTTGTTAACCCCTAACTATTATATTATAGGATATATCTCAAGCTACTCAGGATGGTGCTATGATGAATGCAGAGATTTGCGATGCTCTATTGCCAAAGCGGCGGCAAAATTGGCAACTCACCTTAGTCACCAAGTAAGTGCTCTCGAGACTTCTAGTGGTGAGAGTGGAGATAGTGAGGCCAAGAGGGCCCGTAATGTGGGTAAGTTCCAAAGCTCCAAGGAGAGAGATAGAGGTGGTGTGGTGCCTTATGCTAGGTGACCAAAATGTGATAGAAACCATGATAACCCATGCTTGAGAGGTATCAATGCTTGTTATGGGTGTACAAAGTGGATCACAAGCTAAAGGATTGTCAGTATATTCGAAAGAAGCATAAGGGTGGCGACCTTTAGATCAAGGTGGTCGTGTTGATCAAGTGGCTCAAGGAGGGGATGAGATTCCTGATACTATTATTGGTAAGTTGAAGTTTCCTTGGCTTTGTTGTGCATGTATTGACAGGCCGGCGTGCCACTATTTCTTCTTTATTCTTTTGGGTTGCTAGTGGGGCTTCATGTATGCCCAAGTTGTTGTATGGATCCTTGGTGTCTATTCTTGAGTTGGGTACATTTTTACTAGAAGGTTTATAGGTGTTGATCCGGGTTTGTATTACATTAGGTCTTGCTTTATGGTTTGTTGGAGTTGGTATGGTAAATTCTGATATAATTTTAGGGATAGAATAGTTATATGCATGTTGTGTTTTCATGGATAGTGGGACCCATAGTGCTAGATCTTGAATCCCTAATGAGCCTTTATTTGAGTGAGAGATTATTAAGTGGTAGCAAGAGAGGTAGATCCATTTCTTGTCTTAAGGTACTATTGGTAAGGGGTTGCATTTATCATCTTGTGAGAATTGGAGATTTTGAACCTAAGTTGTTTTGTCTATAGAATTGTTGTTGGTGGGGTAGATGAGGCTTTGAATGTTTGTTTTTGATATTTTGAATTTTGGGGTAGTGCCTTTGGTTTGACTAGTGCATCAGGTATGCCTATAAGTCTCATGACTAAGATCTTTAGTCCCCACTCTAATAAGTTTATAGTGACTTTGGTGATGATAATATGGTTCATTCCCTAATGAGGTAGTTCATGTGAATCATTTAAGGGTAGTACTATAAGTTCAAGGAAGAAGGTTGGGTGCTAAGTAGGAGAGATGAAAATCTTGGTGATAAGAAGTTGCCTTTCTCGAATGTGTGGTGCCGGGTGATGGTATTAAGGTGGACCTTAGTAAGACGAAGGTGATTAGAGGTTAGCCTAGACCTTTGACTTCATCAGATATTAAAAGCCTCTTGGGTTAGTGGGCTATTATTGGAGATTGTGAGTAGGTTCTCTTCTGTTGTTGCTCCTATGACTTAGTTGACCTTAAGTAAGGCATGTTGTGACTATTGTTTTGAGTTGGGTGACTTGATAGGTCCGGGAGTTGCTATTTCTTATGTTATTCCTTGGTGCTAGTAGGATTCATGTGTTTATGGGTTGATCCTTGATCCCTTCCAATCAAAGAGACCCAAAATTTTTTTCAAAACCTACATGGATTTTACTTATTTTAAATTGAGATTTGAATATTGTGATTCCTTAAGTTCTATTGATGTATGGGTAGTGTTTATTTGATGATTTTAGTGTGATTTAAGCCATTATATGAGGATTTACTTTGGGCTTATAAAGATATAAGTATGCATGTTCCCTTTTTAAATGATTTATGCATAAGGGATTACACTATGAATTTAAATATGGAATTAACTATGTTTTCACTTCAACTTCGTAATATGAATATTGATTTTAAATGAAGTCTTAATTACCCATGTCATTTCCTCATTGGTCATAGCATATGCATTTATGTACACGAAGAGAAATTTGACTTTACTTTTTTGTTTCCGAAGTAACTCATTATTTTGAAAAAAAAATAATATGGGTAAGCCCAGTTTCATTTTATGGTATGATTTTGATAAAAGGTTGGTTATGACAATATTGTGACCACATATATGTCTTTGTTTTTGGCTCTTTAAGCATTTTGGGTGCTTGCACCATTTTATAGATGAATGGACTATTCCTATGCATGAATATTATGACTATGAAATTATGATTTTGGGATTTGAGCCTAAGTATGAATTATTATGAAAGGTGTTCGGCTTTTAAGCCCAATTGTCCATTGAAATGATTTGAAAAATGACTATTGCCTCTTTGAGAGTATGTATATGCATATTATAAGTATTCTTGTGGGATAACGGCTTAGATGATTGTATTGGGGGGCTTGGGGTAGTTTGGGCTACTTGCATAGCATGCTTCCAATGAGTGTAGAACCCATAAGGTTGTAATATGATGGGTAAGGATAGTCGATCTATTAGGTCAACTATAATGGGTTAGGCACTACTCTAAGATTGATCTTTGGTTTAAGTTTTGCTCCCAAGTATGGATGAGGGTAGGTAACAACCTTAAGTGTCCTATTGAACTAGGAATGAGCATTTTGGTTGTTGGTGGAGTTAGTTGGTGGGCTTGTGGACCGGTTGTGTCTATTGGATTTCATGAATAGGGTCTTAAAACCCTACCTTGGTATGTATGTGGTGCTCTCTAGTGATGAGGTATTGCTTAGAGCTTGTGAATCATTTAGCGGTAGTGTAACAAGTCTTGGAGGATGAGAGGTTGATTGCTAAATATGATAAGTGTGGATTATGGGTAACAAGAATGTGGTTATAACTCCTTAAATATTATAATATGAGTGTGAATTATTTCCCCGGTAAGGCTAATATTATGGTTGGTGCTCTAAGTAGGGTGCCTATTGGTAGCCTAGCATATATGGATAATGTCAGCAAAAAGGAGACTAGTGGGGTCCATCGGTTGGTTAGGTTGGAAGTTAGGTTGAGGGAAGTTGAAAATGGTGGTATAGTGTTCTTGATAGTTCTAAATCTTCTTAAATTAAGAGGTCTATATTAGGTAATACCTTGATTCCGCCTTATTAGAAATGAAAGTTTTGGGAGAGAAGGTCATAGAGTGGAGGTTGTCTCCCAAAAGGGAGATGGTGATTATGATACCAAGTAGGCTAGGTGTATTTAAGGTTGACAATTGAGTTGAGGATTATGAGTCCTTATAGAGTGTAGAGGGAGGTTAGTAATGTTTCATAAGTTTGGGAATTGGCTATGGTAGGGGTATGGTTTATCCGGTTTGTCGTGGTTCTATGTTGAGGAAATGTGTTGGTGACTCTAGTACTATAGCACTCTTTGAAATTGTGGGTGATATGGAGGACAAGTTGACTTAGGGGAAGGTCCCAGTGAAGGTGTTGGATGGATAAGTGGAGAAGTTGATTAATAAGAATGTGGTGTTCATTAAGGCCCTTTGGAAGAATCGTCCAGTCAAAAGTGTCTCTCGAGAAGCCGGAGCAGGCATGGAAAATTGATATCCGTACCTTTTTCATTTTATTAAAGCTTATGATAACATGTTGAACCCCTTAATGTGATTTTAAGTCTTATGTTTCATCCCTATGTCATTTGCATGCATCCATATTCACGTTGGTAAGTTCATGATGATTTTTGACACTTGTGTTGAGATCTTAAAAATGGTGTTTTAAATGTATTGTTGCATTCTTGTTGGGGATGATTTGTTCATAATTACTCTTCTTATGTATATTTCTTCAACATTCGGGGATGAATGTTCTTAAGAGGGAGATATTGTAACACCCCACACTTGCCTAGAATACCCCCATAATCGTAATTCCCTTATATCTCAAATCGGGGATATTTAAACACCCCTCCATGTAGCTCGGAAAGAACCTATGAAATATCTTTTTAATATCTTAAAATTCATGTAGAATTTCGTAAATTCAACTCAATATTCTTGTTTAGAGGGCAAAATTATATGGAAAAATAAGTACCTATAAGGTATACTTTGTCCCTGCTAAGAAAAATAATTTTTGGTGAAACTTTGCAAAAACTATAGTTGTCCATGATGTGGTCTTGACGCGGACCAGTTCAAAAAGTTTTGTTATTTGCTCTTTTTCACTCCAGGGCAATTGGGTAATAACTTTATACTTATATACACGAAAATCTCTCATTGTCTAGCCGTTTTGAGCTATAATAACCAACCAAAAACCTCTCCAAATCTCTCTAACTTTTATCAAATTCTCTATAAATTCTCAAGGTTTTCAAGAAGTCTTGTTGGAATTCAAGGAAAGTAAAGCTCCAAGTCCTCCTCAAGATTCAAGTGTCCCAAAACTCATCCGGATCTAAGGTTTTCATTTAAACTTCAAGCCTTCATTTCAAATCTTCTACAAAAAACTCTCCAAACTCAAGGTATGTAGGTTTTAGCGATTGGGTTCTTCCATCCATGGTACCCTAATCTCATTTTTACTCATTTTGCATGACTTAAAGTTGATTTTACAAATGGATTTACTATTATGAACATATCTATAAACTATGTTAAAACTATATAAAATTGTGATTGTTTTGCTAAGTTTTGAGCTATAAATCTTGAATCTATTGTAAGATTTGATAATGAGTTTTGATGTATATTGCTTGAGGATGTTGTAAGGTGTTGATTGATGGTTTTACAATGGATTTTATTGAATGATTTGATCTCTAAATTTCGTGGTTTTCTACTAGCATTACACACCCGCTAAGTGTTTGATAAAATGTCGAATGTGGTTTCTTGAGGAGTTAAAGGTCCAAAGCATGAGATATGATATAAATGATTATATGGTGATGAAATGAGCTTAAGTATATAATATACTCTATATAAAGTATTGCATTAGACCATACCTAATCCGGGGGGTAAAAGTCCTGGTAACCATGTTGGGGCTTTATACTCATCAACCATGCAAGGGGTTTATACTTTGTCACCGTGTTGATAAGGTATGATTATCATAAACCATGTGATGGGTTTATACCACATAACCACTAAGGGATTTATACCTTGAATAGCTAGCTTGGTCTTTTCTTCATATATGATATCCTATATGAGTATGAGTTACTTAAGTATGTTTTACTTAAGCATTGATCATACATCCCATATTGTTATATTATGCCTATTGCTACATATTATGTATTTTGTTTATGATGCCTATCTATTGTTGCATTGCATCCTACATACTTAGTACATTCAAACGTACTAATGCATACTCTTGCCTATATGATATCACAATGTAGAGATCAAAGCCCAAGTTGATCATCCTTTTCCTCTACGTGACTAGTTCGGTACTACTCAAGCTAGTTGGTGAGTTCTCCACTTCAGGGACCTTAGTATATGTTTCTCTTATTATATATTGAACACTCCTTTTTACCTTAAGGGTGAGCCCGGTTGCTTTGTCCTGGCCCCGCTCTTATCTATGTAATAGAGGCATTGTTGGACATGCTAGGTATCTATGATATGAGCCTTGACTCTTTGTCCCTTTATTATGACGTTGTGCAAGATTTCCCCTTAGTCTTACTGCCCCTATTTGTACTCTTTTACATCATTTAAATGCTTTCGTGATTAATGATGTATAATGATATGTTAAGAGGCTTGTTTGGGGACCCTTTGGGCTCCCTATTCGCCGTGTCATGTTTAAGCCTTATTTTGGGTCGTGACATGTTGGCGAGATCTTCGACTCGCTCATCGTCACATGACTCAGCAGCCGAGAGTGAGTGGGTTGTTATGGCCTCACTTGGTGTCGGTTTGATCGACACCTCCTCAATCTTCTTGGAGCTTTACAGAAAGTCTCAATTCTAGAATTCTCTATACATCTAGATATTTCTAAGTCTTCTATGAAAAGACTACATCCTTATAGATTTTTCTAAGTATTTACAAGATTTTCCTACATCTTTCTAGAGTTTTCTAGGAGCTTGAAGTCATATCACATTGTTCTAGAGTCTTTCGGAAACCTCTCTAAGACTCTAATTTCTTCTCCTTAACTCTAGATTCTTCCCACATTTTTATAGAAGACTGGTGGGTAGTCACATTTTGCCCAACCCGATGTTATGAAGTCCACGGCACAATCTTGCTGTTGGAACTCTTAGTCTTTCCTTTCGAACTGCCGCAAGTCTCCATGCTGTCCCTCTGTGATCTTCTCTGGAGTTTGCCTCTTTTAGCACACAACGAGCACTGCTGTGGTTGGTTGTCCATGTTTTTTCTTAGTTTTCTTCTACGGCTTCTCTTTCGATGATTTTTCCTCCTGGCGGTTATGGAACACAACAATGGCTTTTTATCCTAGAACCCCTCCACAAGCCGCAAGGACGATAATTGAGCTTGTTCCTCTGACTTAGGCATCTTGACTAAGGGTAGCATGCAGGAACCTTCTTACTCCATTACCAGGTGTTGTTGGAGGTAGGGGTCAATCACCGCATGGTACTTCTGGAAATATTCTTGCCCAAGCATGATGTCAAAGATATCTACTGGGGTGGTATGGAAGTTAAGCTTGTCATGTCATTTTCCTAATCCTATGTCGACTCCCTAAGCAACCCCACACATAGGAGTCATTGGTGTATTGACCATCCTAAGTTGTGAAGTACTTGGGTTATGTTTCAGCCCCAACTTGGCTGCCACAGACTTAGTCATAATGTTTGTATCTATGCCTGTGTCGACCATGGCACGAGCGGGTCTTCTATCGATTGTGATGTCCATGTACTACGTGCTATACTCATTTGGCTTCTCCGGCTGCTTCGTGATGGCTCCACATAGATCAATCATACCTACCCAAGCTGTGCCTGATTCTTCCCCTAATTCTGGTGTCTTTTCCTATGCCTTCATCTCTTTTCGCTCTCACAGTATGGCACCCAGGCTCTTCAGTTGGGGGCACTTCTTGTAGCTATCGACTCTCCGCATATGTAGCACTTAAACTCTTTCTTAGACTGTGCCTTGTCCACTCCACTGCTTTGTCGCCTAGACGTCCTATTATCAGGGCTACAGGGGTCATGATGCTTGGGATGTGGCTGTCAACCCTTGCCTTTGCCACCATCTCCCCTATCTTGGTCATGACTACCTCCCAAATCTTCTCCTATAATGACCCGTTAGGCTATTTTGGGCACTAGACATCAACTTATGGGTAAATTTTAAATAATTATTATAATTAGCAGTTGACTAGTTAAATTTTTCTATTTATATAATATCCTATGTAAAACTGAGCTCACATATTAAAAAAAATAGTGGGATATAACAATTTATACCACAACCTATTATTTTAAAAAGAAAAGAGGAAGGAATGAGGGTTACTAAGTCTAACGCCTCGTCATAATTGTTCTTCACTCTCAAGTAATTAAAGCAATTATTTTTGTTGTTGTCTCTTGCATAACTTGCTGATTGAGGGATAAATATGGATAAAACTTTGTATTGTTCCTGAAAGGAAGTGGGCCTGACATTGTGGGAAGAAGAAATAGGATCATTCAATTAGCATTACTGTATGTTTGTTTTCGTTAGTGTTAGTGTACGTTTATCTTAAAAATTAGTAAGCTTGATGTGTTGGGACATTAATTTTTGGTGGGTCCTTTTTGGGAGTGATCATTATTATGGAACTAGGGTGATAAAAGAAAAAAGAGACAGAAAGTAACTAAAGCTAAAGAAAAAGATTCCACTTGGAATTTGGAATTCTTGATGTGTGCAGGTTGCAGGTTATTTCCAAGATTGGTATTTCTTCATATTGCACACATTGCAAGCTTGTTTTTAATTTGGATTTTTTATCTTGTTGTACACGTTCATAAATTAATGACAATTTATAGTTTAACTATGGATAAATTAATGGCATAATGAATAGTGATGAGGGGATGTAATTAGAAGGAGTTTGATAGGGAAACACAATGCTTAAAGTTGTGGATTAGGTATTTCATCGGGTGTTGAATTTCTTTAATTATGATTCAATTTTTGGAGTTTGAGATAAAAATATAGCAATATAGATGTCGATAAGTCAAATCAGTTTATTTACAAATATTATATATTTGATAGATTGGAAACGTTCTGACATTTTAGAAAAGGAAAAGACAAGATCTTAAGGATTTGTGGTACGTGTTTGGCAATTAAGGTATGTTAAGACTTTTAGACTTCATTGAAGGACATTTTTCTAGTTTAAGATTAAAATAATAAAAATAGAGAATGAGTAAGGGTGAAAGACGGGGGCCTCATACCATTGGTATGATGGGCATTGGTGCGAGTGCCGGTGTTATAAAGGGAAAGTTTATTACTATAGATGATATATTGTAATCCAAGAATGCCAAAGCATATCGGCATTAGCTAGTGTAGTGTAACTTAGTTTCTTTATGTGGTTGTGTCTCTTTATTGATCTTGTATATTTGTGATAGTTGAGGTGACTATATGTTGTACCAACATTTGTTTTACTATAATACATCACCATCCCTATATTATCGACATGATATTGTGCATATGGATTAACATGCGATTGAGTGTGTGTTGAGATCACTATTATAATCTATTTTGGGTACGTGGAGATCGTCCGTGCTGGGATAATTGATTTTATGATAGTGCATTGAAATTGTATGCACAGACACATAGAGATCGTCCATGTCGGTATATGGACCTCGCGATTCCCTCGCACAACCTTGGGTTAGTGGAGTCTCATGGAGTTGACTACATGATGGTTCAGATAGTTGGTCCTGCCAAGCAGTAGTGAAAAGACTATATTAGTAGTAGGCTAGCTGGATCACCTTCACTTTCATGGAGTTAGTTTACTCAGGTGTGTCTAGATAAGTTTGTTCTACGCAGTGAGAGGGAGTGAAAAAGGGCCGAGTTTGAGAGTTTACGGCAAGATGGTATGTCAGTTGCAGAATATGAGGTTAAATTTAATGCCTTGGCTAGACATGCTTTGATGATACTTCCTACCGAGGATGAGAGAGTTAGAAGGTTTGTCAAGGGATTGATCATTCCAATTCGTATGGGAGTTTCTCAACTTGCTGCTTTTAGTGCTACTTTTTCAAAGAATGGTAGATGTTGCAAAGGAGTTAGAGATGATTCGGCATGAGGGATTTGAGTAGTATGAGGGCAAGAGGGCCTGTCATTCAAGTTATTATAGTAGTGCTCCACCCAGGAGTCGAGGTTACTCAGGGAGAGGTCACCACTCTTAATCTAGCAGAACTATTCATGCTATTATGCCAGCGTCAGGAGCTGATCATGTTGAGTCTAATACCTCTAGCTCATCGTATACTTCTCCGAGATTATCTTCTAGATCCTCAAGTCGTGGAGGGTATACTGGTAATTCAGGTTCCTCTTATCATCCTACTCCCCATAGGGGTTGTTTTGAGTGTTGTGATATGGGACATTTTGTGAGAGATTGCCCCAGGATTGGCCGTGGTGGTTCACATCAGGATTCTCATGCTTTGACTTCCAAGAATGCATAACCTTCGACTGGGGAGGTGCACAGAGTGGCAGTGGTGGTTCTCATTCAGGTAGAGATGGTGCTCATTCTAGTCGAGGTGGTGGTCGTAGAGGTTCCCAACTTGCGGGTGGTCGTGCCCAGTGTTATGCTTTTCTAGGTAGGCCAGAGGCGGAGACTCAGATGTTGTTATCACAAGTCTTATTCTTGTTTGTCATCGATCAGCTACTGTATTATTTGACCTAGGCTCTACCTACTCTTATATGTCCATGTATTTTCCTTTGAGTTTGGATATGTTATATGAGTCTCTTGATTCTCCAGTATATGTTTCTAGTCCTGTTGGGGAGATGGTAGTGGTAGATGAGGTATACTGATCGTGCATAGTTACTTTGATGGGTTATAACACTCAGGTGGATTTTAAGATGTTAGATATGGTAGACTTTGATATTATTCTTAGGATGGATTGATTGTCTCCTTTCCATGTTATTTTGAATTGTCATGCTAAGATGGTTACATTAGCTATGCTTGGGATTCCTACTATAGAGTGGAGAGGTTCTCTTAGTTATGCTCCAAAAAGGGTGATATCATTTCTTAAGGCTCGTCGACTGGTGGAGAGAGGGTATTTGGCTTACTGGGCATATATTCAGGATACCTATATGGAGACTCCTATGCTTGAGTCTATTCCAGTGGTGAGTGACTTTCCAGAGGTCTTTTTGATAGACCTACCAGGTATTCCACCTGATCATGACATTGATTTTCGTATTGATTTAGAACCAGGCACTCAGCCTATTTTGATTCCACCTTTCTATATAGCACCAGCTGAATTAAAAGAGTTGAAAGAGTAGTTGTGGGATCTATTGAGCGAGGGATTCATTAGGCCAAAAATATCTCCTTGGGGTGCACTAGTCTTGTTTGTGAAGAAAAAGGATGGATTGTTGTGTATATGTATTGACTATCGGTAGTTAAACAAGGTAATAATTAAAATTAAGTACCCAATACCTCATATTAATGATTTATTTGATCAAATTCAGGATGCTTCTATTTTCTCTAAGATTGACTTAAGATCAGGTTATCATCAGTTAAAGATTAGGGCAGAGGATATCCCTAAGACAACCTTTTGGATACGTTATGACCATTATGAGTTTTTGGTGATGTCTTTTGGGTTAACTAATGCACCAATATTATTTATGGACTTGATGAATCGGGTATTCAGACCGTACTTGGATTCTTTTGTTATTGTCTTCATAGATGATATATTGATATATTCCTGTGGTAAAGAGGAGCATGAGCATCATTTGAGGATCGTACTTGAAATTCTGAAAGAGAAGAAGCTCTATGCAAAATTTTCAAAGTGCGAATTCTATCTTAGCTCGGTGACATTCTTAGGACATGTGTTGTCCAAAGAGGGTATTATGGTGGATCCTAAGAAGATTGAGGCGGTTCGGGATTGGGAAAAACCTGCTTTAGTTATTGAGATTTGGAGTTTCTTAGGCCTTGCAGGTTATTATCCATGATTTGTGGAGGTGTTCTCTTCCATAGCATCTCCCTTGACTAGATTGACCCAAAAGGGTGTGGCTTTCCAGTGGTCTGATGAGTGCGATGTAAGTTTTCAAAAGCTTAATACCTCATTGACTACTACTCCAATATTGACTCTACCTATTGAGGGAGAGAATTTTATTGTATATTGTAATGCTTCTCGAGTTAGTCTTAGTTATGTACTGATGCAGAAGGGGAAGGTAATAGCTTATGCATCGAGGCAGTTGAAGGTCCACGAGAAAAATTACCCTACTCATGACTTGGAGTTGGATGCTGTAGTGTTTGCATTGATGATTTAGAGGCATTATCTTTGTGGTCTGCATTGTGAGGTGTTCACAGATCATCATATCTCCAGTATATATTCAACCAGAAGGATCTCAATTTGAGACAGCGGAAATGGCTAAAGTTACTCAAGGACTATGGTATGACTATCCTGTATCATCCAGGTAAGGCAAATATGGTAGAAGATGCCTTGAGTCAAAAATAATAAGAATGGGTAGTCTGGCCTTATTACAGGTTAAAGAGCATCCTTTGGCTATGGATGTTCAGTCCCTACCTAATAGCTTTGTGAGGCTTGATATTTCAGAATCTAGTAAGGTTTTGGCTTACATAGAGGCAAGGTCGTTCTTATAGGAACAAATTCAGGCTCAACAATTTGCTGATGATAATTTATGTAATATTCAAGACAAGGTATTAAAGGTGCCAAGGAGGCAATTCTTGATAGTGAGGAATTTTTTAGGATAAAACGTCGTTTGTGTGTTCCTAGCACTGGTAATTTGACTACATTGATTATGGAGGAAGCCCATAGTTCGAGGTATTCTATTCATCCAGGAGCTATTAAGATGTATCATGACTTGAAGCAATATTATTAGTGGTGTCGTATGAAGAGGGATATAGTAGATTTTGTGTCTCGGTGTTTGAAATGTCAGCAAGTGAAGTGTGAACACCCAAAGCTTGGAGGTGTGTCTTAGAGGATGCCCATACTTGTGTGGAAGTGGGAGCGTATCAATATGGACTTTGTGGTGGGGTTACCACGAACCTTGGGTAAGTTTGATGCCATATGGGTCATTGTGGATCGATTGACTAAGTCTGCATACTTTATACTAGTTCAGACTATTTATAATTCAGAAAAGCTACCCAAGATCTACATTAGGGAGGTAGTTCGCTTGCATGGGGTGCCTATTTCTATCATTTTAGATTGCGGTACAAAATTTACATCTCACTTTTGGCTGTCTATGCAGAAGAAGTTGGGTACTTGAGTGGATCTTAGTACAGTCTTTCACCCTCAGACTGATGGCAGTGTGAGCGTACTATTTCAGGTTCTTAAGGATATGTTACGAGCTTGTGTTATTGACTTTGGTGGTCATTGGGATCAATTTTTACCTTTATCAGAGTTTGCATACGATAATAGTTACCATTCGAGCATTTAACA
This sequence comes from Solanum sejunctum, assembly GCA_025642045.1. Taxonomy (NCBI): domain Eukaryota; kingdom Viridiplantae; phylum Streptophyta; class Magnoliopsida; order Solanales; family Solanaceae; genus Solanum; species Solanum sejunctum. Next base: position 12,480 of record JAOTQJ010038981.1, read on the forward strand.
CCATTTGAGGCATTGTAATGTAGGAGATGTTGATCTCCTGTTGTCTAGTTTAATGCATTCGAGGTTAGGCCATGGGGTATAGATTTGCTGAGGGAGTCCTTGGACAAGGTCAAATTGATTCAAGATAGGGGCTCGGAGTAGGTAAAAGAGTTATGCAGATAGAAAGGTTTGCGATTTGGAGTTCATGGTTGGAGAAAGGGTTCTATTGAAGGTTTCACCCATAAATGGTGTAATGAGATTTGGAAAGAAAGATATGTTGAGCCCAAGGTACATTGGACCTTTTGAGATTGTTGAGTGTATTGGTGAGGTTGCGTACCAGTTAGCTTTGTCGCTTATATTGTCTAGTGTTCACCCTGTATTTCAAATTTTGATGCTAAAGAAGTATCACGGGATAGGGCTCATATGATCCAATGGGACTCGGTGTTACTTGACCAGAATTTAACTTATAAGGAGGAGACGATAACCATCTTGGATAGGAAAATTCGAAAGTTGAGGTCAAAAGAGATTGCTTCGGTGAATGTTCAATGGAAGCATCGTCCAGTTGAGGAGGCTACTTGGGAGATCGAGTTAGATATGCGGAGGCGATACCCATAACTTTTTAAGAATTCAGGTGCATTCTATTCTTCTACCATTCGAGGACGAATGTTTTTTTAGTGGTAGATGATGTAATGACTCGTTAGGCCATTTTGGGTGCTAGACACCTACTTATGGATAAATTTTAAATAACTATTATAATTAGTGGTTAATTAATTAAGTTTTTCTATTTAGATAATATCCTGTGTAAAACATAACTCACATGTTAAAGAAATAGTGGGATATAACAGTTTGTCTCACAACCTATTATTTTAAAAAGAAAGGGAAAGGAACGAGAGTTACGAAGTCTAACGCCTCGTCATAATTATTCGTCATTCTCAGGCAATTAAAGCAATTAATTTTGTTGTCGTCATAAATATGGATAAAATTATGTATTATTCCTGAAAGGAAGAGGCCTAACGTTGTGGGTAGAAGAAATCGGATCATTCGATTAGCATTACTCTATGCTTGTTTTATTTAATTAGTGTTAATCTATGTTTATCTTATTAAATTAGTAAGCTTGTATGTTTGGGACATTAATTGTTGGTGGGTCTTTTTTGGGAGTAATCATTATTATGGAACTAAGGTGATAAAGAAAAAAGAGGCAGAAAGTAACTAAATCTAAAGAAAAAGATTCCATTTGGAATTTGGAATTCTTGATATGTGCAGGTTGCAGGTTATTTCCAAGATTGGTATTTCTTCTTATTGCACACGTTGCAAGCTTGTTTTCAATTTTGGAATTTTCATCTTGCTGTACACATTTATATATTAATGATAATTTATGGGTTAACTATGGATAAATTTAATGGCATAATTAATAGTAACGAGGGGATGTAATTAGAAGGAGTTTGAGATGAAAACACAGTGCTTAAATTAGTGGATTGGGTATTTCATCGGGGTGTTGAATTTCTTTAATTATGACTTCATTTTTGGACTTTGAGATAAAAATATAGCAATATAGATGTCTATAGATCAGTTTATTTATAAATATTATATATTTGATAGATTGGGAACGTTCTGACATTTTACGAAAGGAAAAGACAAGATCTTAAGGAGTCAAGGCACGTGTTCGGCAATTAAGGTATGTTAAGACTTTTTTAGACTTCGTTGAATGACGTTTTTCTAATTTAATATTAAAATAATAAAAATAAAGAATGAGTAAGGGTGAACGATGGGGGTCTCATACCAATGGTGTGATGGGCATTGTTAGGAGTAACGGTGTAATAAAGGGAAAGTTTATTACTATATATGATGGATTGTAATCCAAGAATGTCAAAACATATGGGCATTAGCTGGTGTAGTGTAACTTAGTTTCTTTTCGTGGTTGTGTCTCTTTATTGAACCTTTATATTTGTGATAGTTTAGGTGACTATACGTTTACCAATATTTGTTATACTGTAATGCATTACTATCTCTATATTATCGATATTATATTGTGCATATGGATTGACATGCGATTGATTGTGTGTTGAGATCACTGTTATAATCTAAGTTAGGTACATGGATATCACCCGTGCTGGGGATAGTTGATTTTATGGTAGTGCGTTGAGATCATCCGCACATACATACAAACTATCCTTGTCAGTATATGAACCTCGCGAGTCCCCCATGGGTCACAAAGACTCGACGTATTCTCGAGAGGTATTATGTATATATGATTTAAAGATGCATTGGCATTTGAGGTATATCATTTCGTGGAGTTGTATTACATCTCATTATACTCTTCATTAATTTTGGTTATTCTTTATTGGTGTTGGACATCATGTGATATTTTATTACATTTATTTTGATAACACTTGATTGTTAAATATAGTGTGGACTTACAAGATTAGAAGATGATATATATATACACTCTTGTCACTACTTCTTTGTTGTTGGTCAATGAGACATATCAGGTACATATGGTTTCTTACTCATACTACACTTGCTGCACTCATTTGTGGTGCATACTCAATTAAGAGTACGAGCGCATCTTGTGGAGCTGTTTAGTCCAAGCATGGATTATCCTGGAGTTGTGGTGAGCTGCTCGACTATTTTGTAGTCCACACCTCCCTTTATCTTATCAGTCAATCTGTTTTTCATATTCAGACAGGATATTTCTTATGTTTAGATTTGTCATCTTAGTTTCAGACTTGCTTTACAGTTTTAGAAGCTCTTGTACTTATGACACCAAATCTTGAGTGGTATTTTAGCTTTTTCGCATTTTCATACTTATAACGGACTAAAATATTGAGGATATTCATTTGTTATTTATCATTCGCTTTGTTTTTTTTACAT
>JAOTQJ010038992.1:0-15328 GCA_025642045.1 Solanum sejunctum
AGCAGCGCATTCATTGGTAATGGAGGTGAAAGAAAAATAGTTCGAGGATCCTATTTTATGACAGCTTAAGGGAAAGGAAAATTATTTTTATTTATCACAAGATCTTTTTTTAAATAAATTATTTATTTCTGTTATATTCGATAAACAAGTAGAAAAAAATATTTTTCTAGAAATATGTGTACATAACTATTAAAAATTTTAATGAAATTAAAAAAACTATATTAAAAAATTAGGCGCGGAGGAGTAGATACAGGTGAGATAGAATTTTATTTATTTTAAAAAAAATATCAATTTTTTAGGTTGGAGTGGAGTAGGAGCTAAAGTTTAAACTTTTAAAAAATATTTTATAAAAGAGATCCAAGAAAATATAAGGGCGAGGATTGTTGGGAGGTGGGTAGTGGAGTGAGTGAAAAAATATTTTAAATTTTATTTTTTAAAAAATAATATTCTTTTGGAAGAATATTTATATTTTAATCTTTTACTTTTAACTAATATTAATATTTTATTTAATTTTTTTAATATGGTATGTCATGTGGCAAGGTTTTTTCCACTAAAAGAGAGAGTGTATCACACACATCATTGAGGTGTGTTCTCAAACTAATAAATGATAGTTTAGATATAAAACTCACACTCCCAATAGTTTAGGTATAAAACTCAAAAAAAAAAAATAGTTTAGGTGTATTTTTGAAACTTATCTTTAATAAATATGATTAATCCAAATTTAATGAAAAAATGAATGACACTACTTACCAAAAATACAAATCATCAGTTGTCGCGGTCAACACTTTTTCTAATTTTTCGAATAAGTAGAGAGTTAATTTGAAAAAATGACTTTGAATTTTCAAAAATATGTTTGAATACTCAATTAATTTAAGTATAAACCAAACTTTCAAAGTTGTAAAAAGTCGCCACTTAATTTTAAGAAAATTAAAAAGCCTAAATTCAAAAATTAAGAAGCCTAAATTCAATTTTAAAACCAAACAGAAAAGTTTTAAAATTTTCGAGAGATGGATAAGGATTCAATTTCCATCTTCAGAAGAATTTAATCACTCAAATTGACCGCTAACTTGCGATTGACCAACAATTAAAAAGTTGACTAACTTTAAAATTTTGAACTAAATTTGACAAATTGACTAACTTTGAACATATTGACTAAATCTAAAAAGTTTACTAAGTCTAAAAAATTGATTAAATTTAAAAATTAACTAAATTTGAAAGTTGACTTACACTTAAACTATTTTGCAAGAGTTGACTAAATTTGTAAAATGTTAACTAGATTTGAAAGATTTGACTATTTTTTGCAAAATTGACTAGATTTGCAAAGATTGACCAATACTTAAATCAATTTTTCAAGAGTTTTACCAAAATAAATTGTAGGAAAAGTTCTAACATTAAGAAAATCATAAAAATGAAAATTAACCTAAATGGAGACTGTTGGAGCAATTAATTAGATTAATAACAAGGAAACAGTACAAATAAAAAATAATATTAGTGTTAGACAAATATCACAAAATATAACATAATATAGCAAAGTGATAAAATAATAAAGAGAGCTAAACTACTGGGCTTTCGCAGGCCCAATCCTCAAAACCTGTCCTAATTCTAAATTTTGGGCCTACTTAACCCTTCAATTCTGCCTAGCTATTACTGCCTCCTTGGGCTGTTGGCCCATCTTCTTACTTGTATACCCAGGATGTATACAGACTGTATACCAGTGTATACACACAGGCTTTTAGTTCCCAATGAACTGTATTCCGGTTCTCCAACCTGCCCAGCAGTTATCAGAGGGCTTTGGCCCATGTTCCTGCTGTATACACTGTATACTAGTGTATATCAGTGTATACACCAGGATTTTGACTTCCAAAAACCTGCATAATGTTCTTCAAAGCCAAGAGACTGCTTCTTTGTACGAATTGGATTGACTCAAAGAGAGAGGTTGGGCCTCCATGGCTTAACGAAGTGCAAACGATAGAAGAGGAGCCCATTTAAGACTCCAAAATGATTCACATGTAACAAAAACAAGTAAAACAAGTAAATAATAATTTCAAACACTTAATAAGAAAAATTATATTAATATAGAGATATGTAGGTGCGCTGCTGTTAGCATTCTTAGCAAGTAGCAACAAGATTTAAGCATAAAATATAGCAGACTAGTCTTCAAAAAACAAAGAAAATGCACAATGGAAAGGAGAACGGGAAACTCAAGTACGTACGGAGTTTTAACAACTAATACACCAAGGGCATAAACTGAACAAACAAAGAGTCCTAATTCATGTAACAAAAAAAAGCAGCATACAGACACCAAACGAGAGTTTTAGACCTAAACTTTACATGTTTTGGAAATACAAAAGGGTCTGCAGAACAAGGATGTTCTCAGTACGTTAAAACAAAATGGGAGCTCAATTTGACATGACTTAGAGCTACACAATTGCAACATACCAATAGTAGCTTAGATTTATGAGAAAGGAAAGGGAGACAAACATAAAACCATTCTCTTCCCCCCTCCTTTTTTTTAAGAAAACAGAGGTCCAAAAGAACTGGATTTTCAGTTTATTTATGATAGAATAGAATCTCAGGAAGTCATCAAAGTAAATAGATTTAAACACCTTGTCATTTTAATCGAAACTGGTGTCGATTATATCATGTAACCAAGCCACATAGTATCCCCAAATTGACTAGGAAATTTCAGAAGAAGAGTACAATTAAATTGGAACTTGAACATTCATGAACTCACTCAACAGCTGGTAACTTAAGACTCTACAATTGGACCGAAACATGATTTTATCTACCAATTAGACCCACATGAACACAAAAGGAATCGCGACAGCTTAAATGGCAACAACATTCGAAAATCTTCAACCAAAAACCATGAACCTTATAACATAATGCCTTGACTCAAACCATCAATATAAGTCAAGAAATTGAGAAGAAAATGACCAAAATTAACCTTGAGCAGGGAAGAAACTGCAAATCAGAAACCAACAGACCTGACTATTAAAAATGGCCTCATTTTTACAAATTCGAAGCCATTCATGAAAACGAAAAAGAAAACATCATAAATCATGTATCCAACGTTATGATTGTCAGAGCATGAAACTAAAAGAGAAACGAACATTTGAGACCTTGCTTTACTGGAAAAGTTTGAAATAGACCAACTACAACAAAACCTTAAACGGAAGCATGAGACCAGCATCAAAACAGGGTCTTTATAGCTCAAAGATGACCATACGACTTCGGAAAGCATCTTAATGATCAGTAACAACATCACTACAACATTGACTCATCACAACAAGGATTTCCAGTTAACAAACAAAGCACAAACAGAAGACTTCAATACAACTTCAACATTCACGTTCAAATACAGTGTATAACTTGAAATGAAAAAAAAAAAAGAGTTTGGGGTATTACCTTTACCAGAGCAGCAAACTGAGACGACAAACTTGATGAAGCCTCTCCACCACCAAGAGTTCTGTCTTCCTTGACCAAGAATCTTTAATTTCAAGACCTTCAAAACCAAATGAGTTTCTGGGAAATCAGTTCGAGGGTCTGTGAACTATATCGAACTTTGGAAATCAAGAACGACTATGAAAAATCGAGTAAGTTTTTGCTAGGGTTTTGAATTAAGAACCACGGCTTCTGTCAATGAGGGGAAAGGGATATTGATAGAGATTTCTAGGGTTTCAAGCTGACCAAAAAATGGCTCCCCTAATCCATGGAAGAAAGGGGATTATATAGGGTCGAATTAGGGTAAAATTGGGAGGGAAATCGAATAGGGATTAGGGCAAAATCGGGAATTGAGGCTGAAATTTCAAAAAATCAAAAATGGGGATAAGATTAAGGCTTCCTTTTCTGATATTGCACGCGTCCCGTATCATAGCGATCGGCACATCGATACCTCACCGTCTCCTTCAACGATTTGGGGTACGAACGGACGAGTACAAAAGGTAAAGGGCCACGCATGTACTAGGGGAATAAGGTGAACGTTTGAGGGAATCTCGATTCGTTGACATTTTCTAGATTCGGTTCAAGGAGATGAAGAAGAAGGGGATCGGGGAGAGAGAAATACGTACGTTGAGGGAAAGGGAAGAGAAATGGGGAAATTGGGGACGCATGGATCCCACGCGTGCAATATTGAAATAAAAGGGCAAAATGGGCCGGGTTTGGACATGGGTTTGGGCCAAAATTGGTCCAAAATTAAATTGGGTTCAAGAAAAATTGAAAATTTGGGTTCAAGGTAGGGGTATTTGATTTAAAAATTGGCCAATTTGATTGCGTTTTGGCCCATTAAATGTAGTCAAATTAAATTCGATTGAGTAATTTGACTATATGATGAATTAATATAAATTAATTAAAAAGCTTTTAATATTATCGACTTGAAATAATTAAATCAATTACGAAATAATATCTTCTAAAATAAAACTAAAATTTATTTGAGAAAATATTTTTTATATTTTCAAAAGTTAATTATTTCAAATTGTTAAAGTTAAAAGCTCGACGATTAATTTATACTGTGAAGGGTAAACATTGGATGTCAACAACTGTCCCTTTCTTTGGATATGATTGATGAAAAAGATCGTGGACAAAGAAACTTAACTAATCCAACTTTTAGCCGACCACGTCTTCATTTTCTGAAAAGCTCTTAGTACAGACTTTGAGAAATTATAGCTGGACCTTGGTTTTTGGTTTCCTACATATCTCAGGTTATATGAGAATTCAGGCCACTTGTAGTTCAAAACGCTTGATTTTATGCACGATTTTGAAAGAATTCAAAAGTTATCCCGATATCGAATTATGGATAAATTAGACTGCTTGGAATGATATTAAGAGCAAATGTTAGAATACAATCGAGTTTTCAAAATTGAGCGCGCATACATATCCTTGGACTTAGGAATTAGACTGCTTGTAGTTCGACTCCGTCAGTTGAAAAGAAAACCTCTTATGCTAAGATAACCTTCGGTTTAGGAGGAGTCACAAACAAATCGAATTATGAAAAAGAGGCAATCTCTTAACCATAAATGTGGAGCTCTTCACATTCATAATTGAGAACTTACACGAACATAGTTTTCAAAACTCTTGGTATATTGTAACTCTGATCAGAAGCATTATGTCTGGTGAGAGTTGAGATCACCTGGATGTGTAACTGAAAACTAACAAACCCAAAGAAATACTCACATGCCTTCTGACAGGGGTTGTCACGCCCAAAGTCTCGTTAAGGCGGACTAGCACCTGCTGCTGATAAGGTTCGGGAGAATCAACCTGTATCCCTACGCTTTCTATACATATTATAAGGAATTTCTATATTTAACATGCCTTTAAGAAAGCAAATAGTAATAACAAGCCAAAAGAAAATGCATATGGCTAGGCCGTTGGGGCCACGTTGTCAAAAGTATGAGACATGACCAAACTTTAATTTACATAATCTACAAAGCCTCTAGATAAGGAAAAGTATCTAATAAGGGTAGGGATAAGCTCCGTCTCGACCAACTATACAATACAAAAATATAAGCTCTAGACACACAAAGCTCCGAAGCAACTTGGAGCTTGGTACAACAGTTGGATATCCTGTACTTCTACTGGAGAGATCTACTAGCACCTGTTTCTGCAGCATGAAATGCAGGTCCCCCGTAAGGCATGTCAGTATGAGATTATATACTAAATATGTAAGGCAGAAAATACTATATATGAAGTAACAACTCAAATAAAACTATGCACTGGTGTAGGAGAAGAGACCACCCTTAGTTATAATGTGGGATCATGTACTTTATGTCCTTTTTATTACTTTACCTTTACTATATAATCTATGCACAACAAGTAATACAAATGAATAGCTGATCAGTGGTAAATATATATCGGGATCAGCCCTGGCTAGGCTTTTCCTTTTACCCCTTGGGCTACCCCCCATGATAGGATCGATCATGGCTAGGTGATTCTTCCACCCCTCGGGTTACCACCCATCAATAAGCAATATACTTTATCTTCCAATTACTTTTGAGATAATTATTTTCGTGGTCATAATATTGGAATAGGAGAATTGTAGATATAACATATGACATGTAAATTATCACAAAAGACAACACCATAATGAAAGGAGTAGGTTTCACAAATAAAGAAATACATAGGAGGTAGAACAACACATGAACTTTATTTAGTAGAACAAACTCATGTATCTTGGTATCCAAGTATGTATGCAGGCTTGTAAATGACTACGTATGAGAGCATATGAACATGTGAAAGAGTGAAGACATGGTTGTTTGTTATGCAAAGTAGATAAGAGTCTTTATGTACCAAGGAAGAACCTAGGTTTCATGCCAAATAATATGAAATCGAGTAGCCTTACAAACCTTGTTGTATGACCTCGTTACAACCTTAGAGTGATTATTTTTTTCCTCAAATATTTATCTATAATATATTAGGAAATAAGACTAGTGTTAGCAGCAAACAAACACTTCTTGGTAGACCAATATCATAAAAACTAACATCCAGGCAGTAGCTTATAATTAGCGACCCAAAGGCATTCCTTTAACCTTTTCACTTATAATCGTATTTTCTAACAACCATTCTCATATACATGTCATATACATCTTGTTTTAGACCCTTAACAGTCTTACAATAGTTCACAAGGTACAAGACATAATAATCCTGTATAACACATAAATAGGAAGCATCACATTTGTATTCTCACTGCATTTCGATGTCAACAATTTCGAACCTATTTTAACTTTACCAAAAATGTCCTCAACACATCTATACATAAAAGCAGCCTTAAAATAGTCTTAGAACAGTACCAAAGTAGTCATGAAGGACGTGAGGCAATAGCCTTCCATCCATCAACCTACAAGTTCCAATCAAAATCACACTTAAGATAGCACAATAAAACTTGTTTTTAAATGAAACAAAATCAGGGTAGCAACCTTAGATTAATATCTATAACTTAAACTATGTTAAGGACATCAACTCCTCTTCATAATACATCCCACAAACCATAGAGAAGTCACTAAAAAAGGCAAGTGTGCAGCAACTTTCTAAATATATGTTGTCCGGCCTTTGTTCACAAGCATAACTAGCATATATTTCTTGTTTGTCATGGGATAAGTATAACAAATACATAGATATTTCCACTTATCGTATCCTTCAAGATTCAGTTGTCCTTCAAGAACCCTAGAGGGTTGTATTGTCTACCTTGTGAAGTGAAGTAAAGAGAAAAAATGAGCCTTTAGGAACTTTGAAAATTGTTCCAAAGTAAAATGACTTAAGGGGCTGTTTTTTAGCCCTTTTTAAAGGGTCTCTTTGGCCGACTTTCTCTTGATATTTTGACCACATATTAACACATATTAATAATCTAGTGATGCAGCATCTTGGCCCTCACGCTTGAGCCTAAATGGGTCTCAAAGTTGATTGGCCTTGGCTGCCCATTTTCCTAATTCCTCTTCACTTAGTTTGGGCCCAATTGGTCAAGTGGATTGTGATGTACTTGGGCCTTTTTATTATTCATCTTGAGCTTTAAGTATTTTCCATTTATGATGATAAAACATAGGCTAAAGTTATACTCTTAGCACAGAGTTTATTCATAATTGGACTTGGACAAATTTGACGTCGGACCTCATCTCCGTTTAGCTAGCAAATTTAAGCTAAGAAAATAGGTGATTCACCTGCTAGCTTCTTGAGTCCTACAAGCACCTCAATTCTCTCACTTTTTTTAGGGCCGTGATCTCCTCAATTTGACATAAAACATGTATGCAATCGATCCTCTTAAGCGTTAGACGTACATATCGCCCTCTAACATGAGATTTAAGCACTTTTTAAGATGGACGCTAATTTGATCAAATCATATCATGTTTCATTTGCATAGTACTAGTATTGTAATATGTGGGATGTTACAGGTGTGTGATTGGATTATGGTGGGAGTCACTTTTCAGCTCGTGTTCGAAGAGTTTGACGCCCCTCTTTAGACTATATCCCAGTTCGCTGCTAAGAAAAAGTTTCACGTTGTGCTGTATCCTATTTGATGACGTTTACACCTGTGGTTTATTTTGAGAATTCATTCTTTCGGATGCTCTTGATATAACTAAGACAAAATGTTAGTAAAAATCAATAACTTAAATTAGGGATGATATCTTTTACCATGTTTGACATATATTCTTTTTTTTGACATGATAGATAATGAATCGATATGATGTAATCATATGATGGCCCTCTCGAAAATGAATAATGATGCCTTTCTTGAATATGTGATGAACGTCATGGTCCTTTTTGCAGCTTGAAAATGCAATGGCCCTCTCGGTAGCTCGAAAATAAAATGGCCCTCTCGGTAAATGAAGATACAATGGCCTTCTCGGTGACTTAAAAATAAAATGGCCTTCTCGGCAATTGAAGATGCAATGGCCCTCTCGGCAATGAATGATGAAATGACCCTCTCGGCAATGAATGATGAAATGGCCCTCTCAGCAACTTGAAAGAAAAATGACCTCTCGGCAATTGAAGATGCAATGGCCCTCTTGGTGACTTGAAAATAAAATAGCCTTCTAGGCAATTGAAGATACAATAGCCCTCTTAGCAATGAATGATGAAATGGCCCTCTTGGTAGCTTGAATGATGAAATGGACCTCTCAGTGACTTGAAAATAAAATGACCTTCTTAGCAATTAAAGATACAATGGCCCGCTCGGTAATGAATGATGAAATGACCCTCTTGGCAGCTTGAATGATGAAATGACCCTCTTGGCAGTTTGATGAAATAGCCCTCTTGGTAGTTTGAAAATAAAATGGCCCTCTCGGCAATTGAAGATGCAATGGCCCTCTCGACGACTTGAAAGTAAAATGGCCCTCTCGACACTGGGTGATGAAATGGCCTTCTTGGCGATGAATGATGAAATGACCCTCTCGACAGCTTGAAAATAAAATGGCTCTCTCGGTAATTGAAGATGCAATGGCCTTCTCAGCAATGAATGTGAAATGACCTTCTCGGCAACTTGAAAATAAAATGTGATGGATTATTGAGAATTTGAGTGAGAAAAAACTATTTATGTCTCGGTCGTCCCCTTTTAAATAAGACCTGTACAGATTTTTCCTACACCCACAGAAAATTTCTTAGTTTTAAAGCGAATTAATTTGTGTTGATTTCTCTATCTGCTCCCTGATCTTGTTGTGTTTGATTGATTATCCCTTAACTTGTTATCTCTAATTGATTGCTTTGATCTCCCTTTTCTTGATAGACAACAGATAAAATGCAAAACTATTTTAAAAAGAATAACTATTGAAAAATAACTTTGATAAAATTACTGTCAATGTCATGTCATATAAAGCTTAAATGAACATGTTCGGCTTCTGACATGACTTTCCTGATGCATCATAGTTATTTTTGAATTTGTGATCCAGTTAAAGATCTTCAAGGTTGCTTTCAGACTTTTGACGGCACTTGATAAAATTTTTGAGGACGACCTAAAAAATTTCTGTCCCAGTTAAATTTCATAATGAATCACTAGCTTGTTAGATGTCCCAGTTGAAATTTCTGATATGCTTTGAATTTTGACTTGTCGGAGATGGACTTTCTTGTTTAGAATTTTTGAATTCCTTCTAAAAAATTCTGTCCCAGTTTTCTTTATGAGAGTATAACTGAGCCATTGTGGCGCCTACGTATCCTGTTGAGGTAGGAATCAGGTTAAACGTAGTTTTCCTTTCAAGAAATAGAGAAAATATCATATTTAAAATGATATTGGCCGATATTGGCCGCCTGCGTAGGCCGATATTGGCCGTCTGCGTATCTCATTCTTGAGAATTTAGGTCAAACATAGTTCAAAAGCAAAGGAATAAAAAAGGATAATGGGATGGCCGAGGTCGATATAGGCCGCTTACGTATCTCATTCTTGAGAATTCAAGTCAAATATAGTTCGTTACAAAGGAGAATAATCTGATAACAAAGATAGAAATGATTATAAGAAAATTATGCAATTACAAAAAAAAAGATAAATGAAAACTCTAAATCTCTAGACATAGTGTCTCTTGATAGCATATGAATTGATTGTCACGTTATGTTGGGCGATGTTTGTGCTAAATCCTAATAAATTGTCGTATGACCTAGTGAATACGTTAATGTACTCTTCGATAGGTTGATGAGTTTTTCCTTTCGAGTCTCCTATTAAATGAATGTTGATTCTGACTTCTCTGATATTTTTATCTTCTCAGATTTCTAGTTTCAAGCTTGAGTTGTTTCAATTTTGACAAATGGCTCAGATATCACAGTCTCTTCACCATATTCTAGGAACACTTCATCAATATTCACCTAATTTTGTTCATTCATGTTGTGACATGACATAATATGACAGGTTTAAATTTTTTTTACTAAAATCATAAACAAACATCGTTAAATAGCAAAGTTGAAGTGAGTAAAGTTTTGTTAATAAAGGAACTTTCATCTGAAAGAAAGAAAGAAAGAAAAATTTTGTCATAGCCATAGGGCAATAAGCATAACGAAGTAAAAGGATATAAAAGGTGGGCCTCGAGCCTCTTTGGACTACCACCAATTTTGAAGTAATATAAAAAAATGTCTTTATCTATCAAGATAAGCAAAGAATCAGAAGCGGAGTGATGTCTAGTTAATCATTTGCTCTCTCTACTCGATATCGTGTACCGCCTAGTGTCTCAATTAGTGCAGCAACATCTCCTTTGAATAAATTCCAGATTCTTTCCCTTAGATCATTGTCCTTGTCATGATTTTGCACTGGCAAAGACTAGTGTGAGCAAGGCAATGATTGTGGCAAAGTGCAATCGACCTCATTCTTCTTCTCAAGCGTCGAAGCAGAAGCTTGGTAAGGTATGATGATCAAAAATTCAGATTTCTCTATTTTGCTTGAAAAGGCTATAATTTTCTCACAATGACCAGAGTTTGCTTCAATTACAACTTTCTCCATATACCAATCTTCATTGTCTTTCATCGTATTAATAGTCACCTGCAGATTATGAGGCAGAGGATTACTATTGACACTAGGAATAATAGTCTGAAGAGTGACGATCCTTTGATCAATCAAGTCCTAAATTTTGTGCTTCAAGTTGATGCAATTCTCAGTGGTATGTCCCACAGCTCCTGAATGATAAGCACATTTATGGTCTGCTCTATAAAATTTTTCCAAAGGATTGACTAGTCTTCTTTTTATAGGATGGAGCATGCCTGCTACTTTTAATTTTTCATAAAGTTGGGTTCGACTTTCAACCAAAAGAGTACAGACTCGAGGAGTTCTCTTCACAACATTTAGACGATAAATATTGAAATTACTTTTTGAAGATAGAGGTACCTAACAGTAGTTTGGGGGACTTTAGAAAATAGGTGCTGACATTTGATACTTTGAATATTATGGAATTTGCTAGCTTGGAGGGATATTTTGGTAATTTAGTAATGAAGCTTGAACATTTGGAGAGATATGCTGGTAATTTGGCCATGGAACTTGAAAATTTAGAGGGATATTTTGATAAATTGATAGTGAAGCCTGGAAATTTGATTGGACAGGAAAAACTGGGTAGGAATTTTGTGGAGCTTGGAGATAGGTATTGGATAGTGAATGCTTTTGACTATCGAATTTGACATGTTTTGATCTTGGTTTAGATGAAATAGGAGAAATATATTTCCTCTTCCTCCTCGATAGAATTAAAGATTCTGTTTGAGTAGTTATTTAGGCAATTTTTTCTATCTCAAGACCGTATTCGATAGCCTTGCCAACTTTAACTATTTCGTCGAACTTTGCTCCCATAAGAGGTAACATCTTATCAAAGTACTTCGACTCTTAAATGCATAGGAAGGCTTCGCTGATCTCTTGCTCGGTCATAGGAGGTCTAACCTTTGCAGTCTCTTTACTCTAATAGTAAGTATATTCTTAGTAGCTATCAATAGACTTCTGTTTGATTTTCTCCAAAGTATATTGATCAGGAACAATTTCGATGTTGTGAGAAAATCTTTCGATAAAGTCATGGACTAAAACATTCTAACTGGACTACCGGTTCATTTCTTGGGAGGCAAATCATTCCAAGGTCTCCCCGCTCAAGCTTTGACTGAAAAGTCGCATTAGTAATGTCTCATTTTTCTTGATACCTATAAGCTGATCACAATATGCTCTTAGATAGGCCAGAGGATTTTCATTTCCATTGAAAGTATCAAACTTCAGTATTTTAAACCCTTTTGAGAGGTTCAGATTGGGATGAATGCACAAATCCTCATACCTCAGTCCTACAACATCTAGTGCATAGTGAAATTGCTTTATAATCTTTGCAATTTCTTTTTTTATGTCCAACTTGGCCATCTCCTCCCTGGCCTTCCATTCCTTCTCCTTCTCCTCATAAGGGTTAGAGTATGGGATGAAGGGAACGTATGCTTTGATAGTGTTGGAATATAAAACAGGACTTTTGGGGATATGGGTTGAGTAGTTGGTGGATTTTGAACGTTTGGATAATATGCAGATGGATATCTTTGAGGGTTGTTAGAATTTGGCTACGAAGAAGAAGTAGTGTTTGGTGTGATGTGTTGGCATGATGGAGCTTAGGAGTGGTTAAGTTGATGACGAGAGTCTTTTGGATAGGAATAATGATTGAATCTTTTGGAGCATGTTCGATAGTTGGATTTGAAGAAGGAAAATGAAACAGAGGTATTTTGTCGTCTAAAGCATGAGTATTAGCGGTGGCAGCTAGATTCACTGAATCTTGAGTCTTTTGTATCTCAGCCCTTATTTCGGTAATTTGTTGCATCAGTTATGCAATTAACTTGTTCTGTTCAGTCATTGTAGAGTCCACCACCTTAACTTTAGTTAAATCAATGCCCTCACTATTTTGAGTCATTTTTTCTTTCCCTTTCGACAGACTTTGGTCAGAGAAGGAATCTTTGAATTCTTAAACCTCGTGAAGTATGGGGGTACAAGTCAAGTATTGACCTGGGATCATATCTTCTTAGGACTATTCTAGATGTACAATTCCATTTCGGTAGTAATATTTCATTTCAATTGGAAAATGCAGTCAGATGTTTGGGGCAGTGTAAGTGATCAATGGGTAGTAACTCATATCACGGGAGGAACCTTTGCGCAGAGTTCTATTACTATTAATGGGTGGCTCCATGATTTCTTATGGCACAGGCATCCAGATAATTCATGTCGAGTCATTTTCTCAACACAGATCAATTCTAAGTACCTGTCGAATGAAATAACTCAAAAGATAAATGTGTTGGTCCTTCTTCATACTAAATAATGCAACATATCACACAAAAGAATACACACATAATAGTTGCATTGTTCAAAGACACACTAACCCACAAATATAGAAAAATGACTAAATAGGCGAAATGTTACCTATTTAAATTCAAGATTTGTGAATTGGGGAGATGTTTTGACAATATTTCCTCGCATCTTTTGAAATTGATGATTACTTTGTAAGGAAGGATGAAGGAGAAAAAAATAATAAGCTTTTCCAAAATGAGGGGCCGATCCTTGAAAGGCTGTCTACTTATCTCACGAATGAGAAATCAGGCCCTACGTAGTTCGGCTAGCTTGAATCTTTTTTGAATTGAAATAAAAAATTCACCTCCTTTCAAATGACAGAGTAAAATTTTAGAATTTTGAGAGTGAAGTTCGATTTTGTCGAAAAACTTAAGACTCAAAGAGTATTTGGACGAACTTTTCGATAGTGACTTGATTTAAGTGCTTAGAGGATTCTAGAAACTTTCGAAAAGAAGTGGACTAGAAGTCTTCAAACAAAATAACATAATCACATAAGCAATTATAAAGTATAGCACGTAAACAGATATTGCGCATTCTCAACAGATATGTGACCCTTTTGTGCCAAGGGTAAGCCTAATGATTTGAAGGATGTATACAAAATTTTAAATGTTCCATTACCCCAAAATGTTTATACAAACTTTATGAATATTGGGATACGTAACATGGGAAAAGGGAAGTACAAAAATCAGTCCCACACAGGGGTATTGTCTAAAACTAAATCTTCATGGAAGATTTCTTCTTCTTGGACCTCTCGTCAACTCTGAATGTCTTTGAACGTAATGCCTTGTAGACAATCTTCTTTGATTAAAATATGCTATTAAAATGAACTCCCAACCCCAA
This sequence comes from Solanum sejunctum, assembly GCA_025642045.1. NCBI lineage: Eukaryota > Viridiplantae > Streptophyta > Magnoliopsida > Solanales > Solanaceae > Solanum > Solanum sejunctum. The sequence goes on from JAOTQJ010038992.1 coordinate 14,090, forward strand.
TATACAAAACTTCGCCAAACAACATATACATTCTTCAAATATAAACACATAAGCATGATCATCCATTTGGGTCGAGGCCACTGTGGACTCAAGGTGGTCTTTCTAATGGGCCCAACACGTCTTACATGTTGGGTCGTCTTAGGCCAATGCTTAGAAGTAGGGATTTGGTTTTGCTCTATCTTAGGTTGACTAAGAATTGATTTCAATTTTGACTTGGAACCTGAGTTGGACAAACATCAGGGTGAAATAGTAAATGACGTTTGAATGACTGCAGACCAACTACCCATTTACTATTTCTAAAGAAATATTAAGGGCTTTTTGAAGGGACAGCCGTGGATAACCACATAATCGCCCTTATCCTAATGCAATTCTAATTGCCGGTTGGCAGAAATATGCCATGAATAGATAAGAACAATTGAAGTACTAAATTTAAACATATAATGTGCAAATAAGCTAGTAAATTACTAATTATTACAAAGCCAAATCGATAGTCAAACAAGTCATAATCTAATGGTTAGAATCTAATTAATCCCCAGCAAAGTCACCATTTCTATTAATTAGAAAAATGACTTTGAATTTTCGAAAATATGATTTACTACTCAATTAATTTAAGTATAAACTAAATTTTCAAAATTGAACAAAATTGACACTTAATTTTAAGGAAAATAAAGAAACCTAAATTCAATTTTAAAACCTAACAGAAAAATTTTACAATTTTCGAGAGATGGGTAAGGGATGAGTACGGGTTCAATTTCCATCTTAAGAAGAAATTAATTACTTAAAATGACCACTAACTCATGATTGACCAACGATTAGAAAATTAACTAACTTTGAAAATTTAAACTAAATTTGACAAATTAACTAACTTTGAGAAAGTTGACTAAATCTGAAAAGTTAACTAGGTTTGAAAAATTGACTAAGTTTGAAAGTTGACTAACACTTAAACTATTTTGCATGAGTTGACTAAATTTGTAAAATGTTAACTAAATTTGAAAGATTTGACTATTTTTTGTAAAATTGACTAGGCTTACAAAGATTGACCAATACTTGAACCAATTTTTCAAGAATTTTGCCAAAATAAATTGTATGAAAAGTTTTAACATTAACAAAAACATAAAAATGAAAATTAACATAAATGGAGACATGTGTGTGTGTGTGTGTCTATTTTCATTTAATTGGTGCAAGTGGAAGAAGAGAAGTATATATACATGTATTGATCTTGTACAAAGCATCACAAGT
>JAOTQJ010039003.1:2757-15328 GCA_025642045.1 Solanum sejunctum
GAATGGCTCACAAGAGGTAAAAACCTATTAACTTGTAACTTGTAAAGGCATAAATAATTTTTATAAATTCAATACATACATGAAAGCCATTAATCATAACATGATAACACCCGCTCAACAAGGTGTGGCCTATTTACCTAGTCAAGTCAAACATTTTCCGTGTCCACTGCGTGATGCAGAACCAATGTAGAGGAGCAACTAACACAGACAGAAACTATCTTATGAAAAATTAGTGAAAATTATTTTTTGCTATGGGGCTTCTAAAATTCGACTTATACTCATATCCCACTCAAATTTTCCCCCTAATCGTGAGTTTGAAACATTCGATGGATTGAATGACTTATGGAAACCATCAAAAAAATTGTTAATAAAAAGTTTCACTTTGCACAATTCTATCAAATTATCCAAAGCCAAAGAACATATTCCAAAGTTCATCGGGACTCCACTAATAAATCTTAATGATAATGAAGATTATGAGGATGTGGATGAAATGCCCTGAAAATGTGCCTCCAAAATCGCCATATTTGTAATTGTTATATATCTCAAAATTCGTGTATGATATAAAAAATCAGACTTCATATTCCAGATCATGGGGCAAAATTTAGTGGGGAATGGGTATAACCCCAATTTTGGAGCACTCGTAGTAAAAATTTAATTATCCAAATTTGCAGATTCTAGTGACGATCTGCTCCATGGCCACGATGCGCCAGGGGTACGGATTAGTGTTATTATAAGCCTCAAAAAACTATTTCGACCAAAGGCTTTATGGCCTTGGGCCTTGAGCCTAAGCCCTCTTACGCGTAAAAGTACCTAAGTCATTTTTCAACTCTATATTATTCAAGACATTCGCAAACACTTAGCCAAATTTTTCATCAAAATTCAAGTGTCCCAAACTAATTTTCAGTTCTCAAGAATTTCATTCAAGCTTTAAGTTCTCATTCAACTCTTCATCAAGGAAAGCCCCAAGTTTAAGCTATGTGGATTTCAACCTTTGGATCCTTTCAACCATGGTTCCCAAACTCCTTTTTTATATAAATTGCATGTTTTTAAGTTGGATCATCTATGGGTATCTCTTATTATGAAATTGTATTATAAACTATGTTAGTGTTTCACAAAATATTAGCTTCTTAACAATGTTCGAGCTATGAATCTATGATCTATGATGCGATTTTATGAAGCGTTTCAATATATATTGCATGGAGGTATTACCAAGTATTGGTGGGTTGATTTATATTGATTTTTATCACATGATTTTACTCTTGAATTGCATGATTTTAAAATATCATTACATACCCACAATGTGTTTGATAAAATGTCCATTTAAGAATTCTTGAGTTATTGATGATCTATTGTATGGCTTGTGAGTCAACTGACTATATGACTAGAGGAATAGATGTATATGTTGAATTAGTGAAAATTATCTACGGGGTTTCAAGTTAACCATACCTTGTTGAAGGGGCGACATCCCTCAATCACCTTGTTGAGGGAGTGACATGCCTTAATCACCTTGTTGAGTAGGTGACATGCCCAATCACCTGATTGAGGGGGTGACATGCCTCAATCACCTTGTAGAGGGGGTAACATGCCTCAATAGGCATTACAATGCGAAGAGCTTAATATGAAGTTGGATTTTTGATATTAGCACGAATTTTGAGATATATTGACATTAAGCTTATGGGCACTTCGAAGACATCTTTTGGACACTTTTTTGGGTCGTTTCACATGTTTATGTTGACCACGTTGAGGTTCTTGAAAATGAGATTTAAATATATTTATTGTTAATGTGTCAGACTGAAATCATCTTTTTACTTCTCTTATGTATATTTCTTTGACATTCGGGGACGAATATTCCTAAGGGAGAGATATTGAAACACTTTGAAAATGTGCCTCGGAAATGCCATAATTGTATTTTCTATATATCTCAAAATCTGTACATGATATTGAAAATTTGACTTCATATTCATGATCAAGGGACAAAATTGAGTGGAAAATGGGTATAATCCCAATTTTAGAGCATCCATAGCAAAAAATTTATTTTTTAAATTTGCAAATTCTAGTGACGATCCACGCCCTGGCCGGGACGTGCCAGGGGTGCGGATCAATGGTTTTTTGTGCCTCAAAACTGTTTTGGCCTAAGGCTTTGAGTCCTTGGGCCTAATCCCTCCTATGCATAAAAATGCCTATACTCAGTCATTTTTCAAGTCTATATCATTCAAGACACTCTAAAAAGCCTTTCGAATACTTAGACAAATATTTCATCAAAATTCAAGTGTCCCAAACTCATTTTCGAATCTCAAGAATTTCATTCAAGCTTCAGGTTCTCATTCAAGTCTTCATTAAGGAAATCCCCATGTTTAAGGTGTGTGGTTTTCAACTATTAGGTCCTTTCACCTATGCTGCCCAACCTTCCTTTTTATATAAATTGTATGTTTTCAAGTTGGAATATCTATGGGTATCTCTTATTATCAAATTTGATTATAAACTATGTTGGGATTTCATAAAATATTGACTGTTTATGCATGTTTTGAGCTATGAATCTTTGATCTATGATGAGATTTGATAAAGTGTTTCAATGTATCTTGCATGGGTGTGTTACCAACGGTTTGTGGGTTGATTTATATTGAGTTTTCTCACATGATTTTACTCTTGAAACACATGATTTTGAACTAGCATTACACACCCATCAAATGTTTGATAAAATGTCCGTTTAAGGATTCTTGAGTTATTGATGATCTATTGTATAGCTTATGAGTCAAGTGACTTTATGATGATGAAAAGAATGTATGTATGTGTTGAATTCATGAAAAGTATCTATGGGATTGCAAGTTGATCATACCTTATTGAGGAGGTGACATACCTCAATCACTTTGTCGAGGGGGTGACATGCCTCAGTCACCTTATTGAGGTGGTGACATGCCCAATCACCTGATTGAGGGGGTAACATACCTCAATCACCTTGTAAAGGGGGTAACATGCCTCAATAACTTTACAAGGGGGTGATATGCCTTGTAGTCCAGTAGAAGCTCACTTTATCTACATTTGTTAAAGACTTTTTCCTACACTTGCATTATATTCTATATAAGCATATGATTTACAAGCATGTTACCTCAAGCATTGATCATGCATGCCATGTTGTTAGTAAACTTATCCATTGGTTATACTTATGTATTTTGACTATGTTGCCTATGTCTTTTTGCATTACTTCCTACATACTTAGTACATTAAAACATACTAATGCATACTCTCTACTTACATGATGTTACCATGTAAGAACTGAAGCGCCTCTTGATCCTCCTCCTCATGGCTAGTCTTGGTATATTGGAAGAAGAGACTTAGTGAGTTCTCAAGTTTGGGGACATTAGCTATCCTTCTCTTTTCACTTATTTTATCATCATGTTGAACTCTTGATACTATAAGGGTGAGCCCGAAAAGTGACTTGTCCCCTGCTCAAATCTATGTTTAGAGGTATTGTTGGAACTAATGGTGTAATTATGCTTGAGCTTTGACTCTTCTATGTTTTATGATATCAAATATTTTCCTTAGCCCTATTTCGCCTTATTTATATTTCTTAATGTTGTTTATTTTTCTTCCATGAACAAAGATGTGCATATGGTAAGAGGAATGTTTGGGGACCCTTCTTCTCATTTTCCATATCATGTCTAGGCCATAGGCTTGGGTCGTGACATAGACGATGATGATAAAGAAAATGACAAGGAGTATATGATTTCCCCAAAATTTGAGGAACACAAAGTTAGATAACAAAATATTGTTCAAAAATAAGTTGTTATTCAAGCTATAGAAGCACTATCAATTAGTAAAAATAATAATACTAATAAAAGAAAATGGAGAAAAGGACAACGTAGAAGAAAGAAAAAAGAAACAAAGAATACTGCACCTATTTCTACTACTGCTCCTACTCCTACTGGCGGTGAAGGTGACAGTCGTAAAAATATTAATATGACAAAAGTTGGAGTTACTACTAATATAGTAGAAGGTACAAGTAGTGATAGTACTCGAGTACTGAATGAAAGAGTCTATCTTATTTAGTTAAATTTGCGTGCATGTGATAAGCAATGAGTTTAATTCTATCTCTTATATTTTTTTGTTGGGTAACCCCGCAAAAATTGAAAGGTATAGAATTAAACTCACTGCTTATCATATTAAACCAAATTGAACCACAGGGGATGGAATCTTTAATTTAGTACCCTAAAACTACCACAGCTTCTACCTCTTGTTGCCTCAATAGCAAATCCAACTTATTACACATTAATATTTGTTTCACAATCACAACCACCGTCAGTAGGAGCAAGTACAGGAGGAGGATTATTTGTTTCTTTTTGCTTTTTCACCTCATCTTTTTCCCCTTTTCTTTGTCAATATTATTACTATTACCAATTTATGATGTTTCTATAGCTTTAACAACAACTAATTTTTGATAAACATTTTATTTGCTAAATTTGTGTTGCTTAAATCTTCAAGAAGGCATCATCATCTTCTTTATCATCATTGTTGATACTCTCATGATCTTCATGATCAGAAAGATTGATTAGTGGAGTCCTGTTGAACTTTTGAATATTCTCTTTGCCTTTGGATAATTTGTTGAAATTGCCAAAGTGAAGAGTCAATTGACAACCATAGATTTGTTCTTTTTATGTATATTTTGAATTCCTTACCTTGTTTATTTTTAAAATACTTTGAATTCCCTTAGTGAATAATAAGTGTACTAACTCTTACTATCTCTTGTTTAAAGTTAAGAGTAGTGCTGGATATGCTGCTGAGTCGTCAAAGAAAAACAAAACTAATGAACCATTGGATGAGTTGAATGACTTATGGGAACCATCGAACAAATTGGTAACAAAAGGTTTCACTTTGGAGAATTCTAAAAACTTATCCAAGGCCAAAGAGCATGTTTCAAAGTTCATCAAGACTCCACTAATAAATTTTGATGATCATGAAAATCATGTCTACATGGACGATGATGATGAAGAATATGACGAGGAGTATATGACTTCCCCAAAATTTAAGATAAAGTTAGAAAACAATATGTTATTCTAAAATTAGCTATTGTTCAAGCTATAAAAGCACCATCACTTAGTAAAAGTAATAATACTAACGATAGAAAATGGAGAAAAGGACAGCATGGAAAAAAGAAATAAAGAATCCTGCTCCTGCTGGTGGTAGTGGTTATGGTTGAAAAAATATTAATGTGGAAAAAGTTAGAGTTACTACTGAGGCAATAGGAGGTATAAGTAGTAGTAGTACTAGAGTACCGAATGAAAGAGTCTATCCTTTTTTGGTTAAATTTGCTTGCATGTGATAAGCAGTAAGTTTAATTCTATCCCTTATATTTTTTTGGTTGGTAACCCTCAAAAAATTGAAAGGTTTAGAATTAAACTCACCACTTATCATATGCAACCAAATTAAGCCAAATGGGATGGACTCTTTTATTTGATACTCAAGAACTACTACTGCTTGTACTTCCAGCTGCAGTAGTAGTTACTCCAACTTGTGCCAAATTAATATTTGTTCCACCATCACCACCACTTTCACTAAGAGGAGGATTTTTTGTTTCTTGTTTCTTTTTTTTTGACCTCATCCTTTTTCACCTTTTCCTTTGTCATTATTATTACTTTGATTAATTTATGATGCTTCTATATCTTTGATAACAACAAATGTTATAACAACATTTTGCTTTCTAAATTTCTCTTCCTTAAATTTTGGGAAGGCAAATACTCATCATCATCTTTTTTATCCTCATTGTACTCATCCTCATGATCTTCATGATCATCAAAATTGATTAGTGGAGCCCTATTAAATTTTTGAACAACATCTTTGCCTTTGGATAATTTGTTGAAATTGTCCAACATGAGTGTGAATTGACAAATATAGACCAGTCTTTTTTATGTATATGTTGAATACCTTAACTTGTTCATATTTGAAATACTTTCAATTCCATTAGTGAATAAAAATCTACAACTCTTGTGATTTCTTGTTGAAGTTTAAGAGTAGTGATGGATACGCTGATGAATCCACAAAGAAAAACAAAAGTTTTGAACCATTGGATGGGTTGACTTACTTATGTAAACTAAACCATTGGACAAATTGGTAACAAAAAGTTTCACTTTGGACAATTCTAACAAATTACCCAAGGCCAAAGAGCATGTTCCAAAGTTCATCAGGACTCCACTAATCAATCCTCATGATATTGAAGATCATGAGGATATGGATGATGATGATGAAGAAAATGATGAGGAGTATATAACTTTCCCAAAATTTAAGGAACACAAAGTTAGCAAACAAAATGTTGTTCAAAAATCAGATGTTATTCAAGCTATAGAAGCACCATCAATTAGTAAAAGTAATAATATAGAAAAAAGAAATGGGAGAAAAGAACAACGTAGAAGAAAGAAAAAAGGAATCAAAAAATCTTGCTCCTACTCCTGCTCTGTCTCCTTCTGGCGATGGTGGTGATGGTGAAAAAATATTAATGTGGCAAAAGTTGGAGTTACTACAGAGACAGCAAGAGGTACAAGTAGTGGTAGTATTCAAGTGCTGAATTAAAGAGTTTGTCCCATTCGTTAAATTTACTCGCATATGAGTTTAATTCCATCACTTATATTCTTTTTTGTTGGGTAACGACAAAAAAATTGAAAGGTATAAAATTAAATTCACTACTTATATCATATACAATCAAATTGAACCAAATGGGATGGACTCTTTCAATTCAGTACTCTATAACTACCACTGGTTGTACCTTTTGTTGTCTTAGTAGTAACTCAAACTTGTGCCATATCAATTTTTATTCCACTATCACCACCACCGTCTGCAGGAGCAAGTGCAGGAGGAGGTTTTCTTATTTCTTTTTTATTTTTCCACCTCTTCCATTTTCCTTCGTTTGTCAGTATTACTACTATTACTAATTTATGGTGCTTCTATATCTTGGACAAAAACTAATTTTTGACAAACAATTTCTTTGCTAAATTTTAGTACTTTAAATTATAGGAAAGATACATACTCCTCATCATCTTCTTTATCATCATCGTCCACATCCTCATGATCTTCACGATCATCAAGATTGATTAGTGGAGCCCTATTGAACTTTTGAACAGGCTCTTTGCCTTTGGATAATTTCTTGAAATTATCCAAAGTGAAGAGTCAATTGACAAATATAGATTAGTTCTTTTTTTGTATGTACTTTTAATTCCTTAACTTGTTCATGTTCAAAATACTTTGAATTCCTTTAGTTAAAAAAAAGTGCACTAACTCTTGTGATCTCTTGTATAAGGTTAAGAGTAGTGCTAGATATGCTGCGGAGTCATCAAAGAAAACCAAATGTATTAGAACAATTAGATGGGTTGAATGACTTATGGAAACCATTGAACAAATTGGTAACAAAAGGTTTTACTTTGGACAATTCTAAATACTTTAAATTCCCTTAGTGAATAAAAAGTGTTTGTGGTCTCTTGTTTAAGGTTAAGAGTAGTGCTACATATTCTATTGAGTCGTCAAAGAAAAATAAATATATTGAACTATTCGATTGGTTGAATGACTTATCAAAACCATTGAATAAATTCGTAACAAAAGGTTTCACTTTGGACAATTTTGTTCAATGGTTTCCATAAGTCATTCAACCTACCCAATGGTTTAATACATTTATTTTTCTTTGAGCACTTAGCAACATATCCAGCACTACTCTTAACTTTCAACAAGAGATCACATGAGTTAGTAAATTTTTTATTAAGTAAGGGAATTCAAAGTATTTTGAACACAAATAAGTTAAGGAATTCGACATATACGTAAAAAAAAGGACTAATCTATAGTTGTCAATTAACTCTTTGGATAATTCCAACAAATTATCCAAGGCCAAAATTCATGTTCCAAAGTTCATCAAGAATCTATAAATCAATTTTGATGATCATGAAGATCATGAGGATATGGACGATGATCATTAAGAAAACGACAAGGAGTATATGACTTTCCCAAAATTTAACAAACACAAAGTTAACAAATAAAATTTTATTCAAAAATCAGTTAATTTTCATGCTATAGAAGCACCAACAATTAGTAAAAGTAATAATACTGATAAAAGAAAAGGGAGAAAAGAACAATGTCGAATAAAGAAATAAGAAACAAAGAATCCTACTCCCGCTCCTGCTGGCGGTGGTGCTGATGGTGGAAAAAATATTAATATGGCAAAAGATTGAGTTACTACTGACACAACAAGAGATTCGACTAGTGGTAGTACTCGAGTACTGAATGAAAGAGTCCATCACATTTTGTTAAATTTTCTTGCTTGTGATAAGCAGTGAGTTTAATTTTTTCCCTTCTAATTTTTTGTTGGGTAATGTTTTTTTTTGGTTCACTAAAAAGAGCGTCTCTACCTCTACGAGGTAGTGGTAAGATTTATGTACATTCTACCCTCACCAGACCCCACTTCTGAGACTCCACTGGGTATGTTGTTGTTGGGTAATTTTTTGGGTTGCTCTCTCTTTTTTTTTAGGTATTTTGATGTATTATTTATTTTTTTAACATTTTCAAAATGTTGAATAGTTTATTATGTGTATTTGTGTTTCTCGATCTTAAATTTTGTTAAGTTTTTTTTATGTTATTTTTAATGTGTTTCGTAAATCTCATGAAGTCCAAGGTTAATGAGATGGTCTCTCTATGTTCGTGGTAACTAGAGGTAAAATTACCTATACTATAAATACAATTTCTATATTGATGTTACATACACAAGCAATACACTACCCTAAACTTATGGATTATTACTATTACTATTACTATTATTGTTGTTATTATTGTTATTATTATTATTATTGTTATTGTTATCGTTATTATTATTATTATTATTATTATTATTATTATTGTTATTATTATTATCATCATCATTATCATCATCATCATCAAAGAACATAGTAGCTAAGGTTTTGTTTTAGATTTAAGTATCCCACCAAATACTGTAATCTCCCTTATTGACTCTCCAAATGATGGTAAGTCTGTAGTACACATACATAGGGTAGACAATAAGCCCATACATATATATGTAAATCACGCTCATTCTCAACCTACTAATTCATCTGTATGGTAGGCAATAAACTGATATGATTGGACCAATATATCATTGTCCAAGGGGAGTCAATTGACAACTATAGATTGCCCATTTTTCTTATGTATTTAGTGAATTCTTTAAGTTGTTCTTGTTCAAAGTACTTTGAATCCCTTATTGAATAAAAACTGTGCTAACCATTTTCATCTCTTGGAAGGTTAAGAATAGTGTTGGATATGCTGCTGAGTCCTCAAAGAAAAATACAAGTATTGAAACATTGGATGGGAGAATTTACATTTCAAGTTTTTGATGACTATTGCCTATCAATTTGGATAAGAATTGAACATGCCATTTCTCATGTTCATACTCAAAATGGCCTTGTAGATTTATTTTTTAAGTGCTTACAATTGGTAGCAAGACCATACTTATGAAGACAAAATTGACCACTGTTGTTTGGGGTCACACTATCTTACATGCAACAACATTTTTAACTCAGACCAACTAATTATAATAAATACTCTACATCCTAATTAGTATTTGGTCACCAACCCAATATCGCTTATCTACAAATCTTTGGTTGTGCGGTATATATGCCTATAGCACTGCCTCAACGTACTAAGATGAAACCTCAATGAAGGTTAGGAATATGTTGGATTTGATTCACCTTCCATCGATATGCTACCTTAAACCACTAATAGAAGACTTAGTCACTGCTTGATTTGTAGATTGTCGGTTTGATAAAATAACTTTTCAACAAATAGAGGGGAGAAGGACCCCAAGAGTGAAATTGCATGGAAGCTTTCATCTCAATCACATTTTGATCCACATACCCGTAAATGTAAGCAGCAGGTCCAAAGGATCATCCACTTATATAAGTCAGCAAATCAAATGCCAAATGCATTTACTGATTTACAACTGATAACTAAATCATATATCCCTACAGTGAATGAACCTATCTGGATTAATGTCCCTTAGGCCATCTACTAGTGTTATATCTTTTGGATCCCAAACACATTTATAAATGTACAACATAAAGTGAGTTCATATTGTCTAGTAACTATGCCACTTGGTAAGAGTTTAAGGTCTATAACAATAACAAACTAAGGAGTTGATATTTATCTCTTTGAGATTTATTCAATCAGGGAGAATAAAATGAGAAGCTTAATGAGTTCTTAATAACTATTTTTCTCTATAATGAGTTCTTAATGATTGTCCAGATGGAAACATAGATCTAAAATATCACTTTGCTTACAACAGTCCCTACAAATTTATATCATGAACAACTCAAGCAACGCTATGTGATATCACAATAAAGGGAGGGAGTGATACTTATCAGATTAAAAAGAGGATTAGTTCTTAGCTGTTGATGGACGTAGATCCATATTTCTTTGCATCTCCAATGCTGTAACTGTTGGAGCTTTCACAAGATTCTTGTGTCACATTACCTACTATTTTAGGGTTTATTTTTGTTTCCTATTTGATTTTTTATTTCTCTTTTTTGTCTTTCACTGAACTTTGTTAAATTATCTCAATATAAAAAGTCAACAAAGGAATTCACTGCAGTTAAAGTTTTTACTGAATCAGATAAAATAATTCTTATCACCTCTTCAAATACAACACAAAGCAAATCATAACCTATTCCATAGCAGTCATTCTAATCATGAATTAAATAATACTTTAAGACTAACTACTCACTCACATGTTTTGTGAAGCATATAATTAGCAAAACCTCTTTTACCTTATTTTATACTTCCTCCTTAACTTAAAACATTACAAAAGAACACTTAGTTTATGGTATCCTTGTTTTTATCTTCTAAGGCATCAAGATCATTGCATAACCTTTTATCTTAACCTATTTAAATTTTCTTCTTTCAGAACATAGTTGACATTATTAACGAACTGCTCATCTTCCTCCTCCTACTACAATAACAAACTAGTAAAATCTCATAAAGTAGGGCTTTGGGAAGGTAGACTGTACACAAACCTTACTACCATCTCATGAAGATGGAGAGATTATTTTCGATAGTCCCTTAGCTCATATGTTTCCGCAAAAAGTAAAAGAAGAAAAACAATATATAGAATAATCGTTAAAATGAAGAGTAATGTCAATTCTACAACCCAACCAAAAATAGCAAAATAATAAAAGATTAATAATAATACTACCATGATAGCATAACTAATCATCTGATAAACTAAAAACCATCATGAGGCAAGACAATATTTTATCCCTACTAACCTTTTACCCTAATATGTAATCTCTACTCCTTTTTATCTAAATCATATTGTTAGTGATATGAAATTATGTCATATCATTTCTAATCACCTCTCTCTAATAATTTTTCGTTCTCTTCCTGTCCCTCTGTGTAACTCCTAAATCCAAGCTTTTGCACCTCCTAATTAGGGTGTTGAAACACCTCCTCTACACATATGTAAACTATCTCAATGTTGCTTCTCTCATCTATCTCCCACAGAGCTTATATTCCCCCTCCCACTCGACTAGAACAAATAGGAGGTGCATAGAAGAATATTATATGCTCTGACAATACAACATCAGTTAACACCAAATATTTTTCATGTTCAGTAGAATAACATCGGTATCACTTTTAAAGTCGAGAATAGCTCAAAGGAAACACGTTAATACCTTGGGATCCAACATGGTAAATGGGACAGCTCCCTTGAAATACTAGCCATGTGCCTCTTGTTTGCTAGCCTATGTCACTATCCAAGTGTAGGGCGCTAGACATAGCTGGCGAATGGGGAACCCGAAGGAACCCCAAACAAGCCTAATAGCATATGATTACACATCTTTGGTCTAAGAAGCAATTAAAATAACAATGAAAAATAAGCATAAACAAGGGAATTGGGACTAAGGATAAACCTACATATCATAACATCAAGAAACAATAGAGTCAAGACTCGTAACATAGATACATAGCATATCCAATAACCCCTCTACTACATAGATAATATTGGTGGCCAATACAAGCAATCGGGATCACCTCTAGTAGTCAATACATAACCAATAAAAAGATAGTCTTAACACATAGCAAGAGTTCATAAGCAAAATCTCTGAAGGGGAGGACTCACCAACAAGCTTGTAGGACAATCAAACTAGACATATGGATAAGGAGGATAATCAAGTGGTGCACCGGTTCCTACATGGTGATATCATGTAGGCATAGAGTATGCATTAGTACGTTTGAACGTACTAAGTATGTATGATGCAATACAACAAATTATTGGTATCATAGTCAAAATGCATAGTCATAAGTAATAGATAGCATACTAATAATGTGACATGTATAAATAATGCATGAAGTAAAATCATGCTTACATAGAACATAATACAAGTGTAAGAAATGGCCATTATAGTTTTAGCCAAAGCCTACCACCCCCTTGAATAGGAGCATGAGGTACGAACCCCTTCATGAGGTTGATGTAGTACAAACCCCCCAACAAGGTTGAGGGAGTAAAAAAACCCCAACGAGTTTGTAGAGTACAAATCCCCCAATGGGTTCATGGGTA
>JAOTQJ010039024.1:0-15326 GCA_025642045.1 Solanum sejunctum
AAGAGATTTTAGATTTTTTTTCATTTTTGATATCCTATAATTGTGAGATATTTATCTTACTTCATTGAATCATTCTTAAAAAAAAGAAATTTTTATGTATTTTTAACTGTTGATATCATTCTGATCAAGATTTGAATATTTTTCTTTATATTTTTTGAATAAAAAAATAAAAAAAAAAAGCGAAAAGGGAGCATCATTTAGTGTGATCATGCACCTGCTGATATTTTCGTTCCTCTCAAAAAAGCTAGGATGGATTCTCGAAAAATAGCAAAATACATAAGAAGGATGTCATCCTCAGCAAGTCAAGATTGGAGATTATCCTAGTAGTGCAACTGGGACAGAATTTTAGAGAGAAAGTCTCAAAAATTCTACCATAATGTGAGACTCCTCCATCAACAATTTGAGATCTGCCAAAATATAATTTGGACAAAATTTTTGAGGAAGTCCTCAAAAATTCTATCAAGCACTATCAGAAATTCGATGCCTAGCTTCAAATGGTTTCCACCATGGCCAGAAATTCAAAATTGACTTCAGAATTTTCAACATCGCTGAAAGGAAGCATTATCATCCTACCAATGCAAGGACATTGTTTTAATTTTGCATTGCTAGAGACAGTAGTCCTCATTCATATTTTATCCATTTGTTTCTTATAATCATTGCATTCATATTTGCATCGCACTATCAATGGTGGTAGTGTCATTTGCATTCATTTTTACATCGCACTATCAGAGGTGGTAGTGTCATTTGTATTCATTTTTGCATCGTACTATCAGAGGTAGTAGTATCATTTGCATTCATTTTTACACCGCACTATCGGAGGTGGTAGTGTCAGTTGCATTCATTTTCATATCGCTCTATCAGAGGTGGTAGTGTCATTTGCATTCATTTTATATTGAACTATCAGAGGTGGTAGTGTCATTTGCATTCATTTCTACATCGCACTATCGGAGGTGGTAGTATCGTTTGTACTCATTTTTACACCGTACTATTGGAGGTGGTAGTGTTATTGCCATTCATGCTGCATATTCATTCATATTGCATTGCCGAGAGGACCATTCATTCTGCAAATTCATTCATATTGCATCTCGAGAAGGCCATTCGTTCATTTTGCATAATCATTCATATTGCATTGCCAAGAGGGCCATTCATTCATTTTGCATTACCGAGAGGGCCATTCATTCATTACATCACCAATAAGGCCATTCATTTATTTTATATATTCATTCATTTTGCATTGTCGAGAGGGCCATTCATTCTGCATATTCATTCATATTGCATTGTCGAGAGGGCAATTCATTTTGCATATTCATTCATATTGCATCGCCGAGAGGGCCATTCATTCATTTTGCATATTCATTTATATTGCATTGCTAAGAAGGCCATTCACTCATTTTGCATCGCTGAGAGGACTATTCATTCATCTTGCATATTCATTCATATGTTATTGCCAAGAGAGCCATTCACTCATTTTGCATTGCCGAGAGGGCTATTCATTCTGAATATTCATTCATTTTGCATTGCCGAGAGGGCCATTTATTCTGCATATTCATTCATTTTGCATTGATAAAAGGGCTATTCATTCATATTGCATTGCCGATAGGGCCATTCATTCATTTGCATTGCCGAGAGGGCCATTCATTCACATTGCATAACCAAGAGGGACATTCATTCATTCATATTGTATTGCCGAGAGGGCCATTCATTCATTTGCATTGCTGAAAGGGCTATTCATTCATTGCATTGACGAGAGGGCCATTCATCCATTCATTTTGCATTGCCAAGATGAGCATACGCTCATATTACATTCAAGGAGTCATATTCATTCTTCCTATCAATGGACATGCATTCATATCCTATCGATGATCTTATTTGTCTTTTTAAAAGACTCATATCTTGCTTTAGAAATCAGAGAAGGTCGTCGACATGCATTACAAGAGGATGACAATAGTATTGAAAGTGATGACACTTTTTTCTTTAATTTTGTCTCTACTAATAAAGTTTTGTGTTAATTTTTTCTTTTGAGAACATCCCAAGAGGATGCATTCTCAATTAAACCACAGGTGTGAACCAGGTCAACCAAGATGTGACAATGTGAAACTTTTGGAATTGAGGAACAACTTCCACTGCAGTCAAGAACGGTCATATATTTGGTCAAAATTGAGTTTATCAAGTTTCTTTGTCCACGATCTCTTAAATTGATCATATCCAAAGAAAGAGACAGCTGTTAATACCCAATTTTGGCCTAACACTTTGAAAAATTCTTACTTTTTGTGTTAATATTTTAAAATAATTTAAAATACTTTTTGGGCTATTTTAATTTAATTTTGATAATCACTTTTATTTTTAAAATATTAATTAGGATTTTGATTAATTTAATTTTAAATTTTAACGTAGTATAATAAATTCATTTTCCTTGTCTAGACATAATTATACGCATATGTTTAATTGACCCATAATTTGGACCCATTATCTTTCTATCATATTAGGTTTTGACATAAAATATGTTTATAATTAGGTATGAATGAATACTATTAACATTAAAATTTATTAATTGTTTTAGAGTTTTTGAGTTTCAGTATTCATCTTCTCTCCGGTGAACTCTGGCAACCCCACCAACGAACCCACCTCCTTCGTCGACACCACCACAGCAGCCCACTTTACCCACCATTTCTACCCCTGTATGCACACCATTTTTAGCCCCGAAATTCAGCCACCAAACTCCGCCAGAAAACCCCATTTTCAGCTCAAAAATCAGCCCCAAACCCCACGGGAAAACCCCCAAAACGACCCCAAAATGCAGAACAAAAACCACCACCGAACAGCCACCACGGCAGCCTTCAAAATCAGCATTAACACCTCCGTTCGCACCCTCAAACAAGCATCCCAACGCAGCCGCAACAACCACCAAACCAGATCCTCTCTCTTTCCATTCTCTTCTCCACCGGCGCACAATTTTCCCGCCGAAACCACTGCGAAACACCCAAAAGCTCCATCGCAGGAAGCCGTCGAGCAACACCAAATGACCTCCTGTTCTAGTCGCGAACTTTATCTTTAGCAGCTTAGGCACTCTAGTATTTTTCTTACTTCTTCTATTTTTAACAATTCTTTTATATAGTTCTTTGGTGTATTTTATTTCATATTGGTTGGGTTGATTTTGTGTGTTTTATAATTTCTTGATGATAATTGATACATTGTACACTCTTATTTCCTTATTTTTTATACCTTTGTTGCTGAATGACATGATTTTAATGTTTTTCTAAGTAAATTTTATATCCTTTGCAGAAATTTTCGTTCCTTAATATTCATTTTCTTATGGCTGGTTTACCCACTTTTTATTGATTTTCTTTTTTATATTCTTTGGAGGGTAGTTTAATGATTATTGTAAGTCTTCATCTACTATGGTTATATATTTTGTTATCGTATAAGTTATTGTTGGTTAACTGCTTCAGGTTGTTCTTAGCTAGAAACTATTTTGGATTTCGTTGTTGTTATGTTTGTTCCATTTTTAACATTTTTGATCGAACATCCTATGTTATCCTAGCTAAGACTGGACCAAAAGTCAAGAGAAAAAATAAAAAAAGTACTAGGGTAAACTAGGTCTGCATTGTAAATTTGGGTTGAAGTTATGTGCAGGAAACTTTTGAAAAAGAATTTGTGAACCAAAAGAATTATCACATTCCTCACATGTGATTTATCAATTATTGATAAAATATTTTCATTGCATGCGATTTAATTTTTGAAACAAAAAATAACTAGAATAGAACAAGTCCACTTCCTTCTTAAACCCCGTCCTTTTAACACCAAACTTACCCCAATATTATTAACCTACATTTAATTTCTCTAAAATGCACATATGTTATTTCGAGAACAGAGATAGAAAGAAATCAAGAGGCTAGGATTAGAGCAAAATCCTTTAACGCTTTTAGGATAACGTTCGTGTTACAAGTGTATAAGGTCTGCAAACTTCGAAATAAGATTGTTTTAGTATCTAAAACACCCCTTATTTCACCCGATAGAATCTTTAGTTTAGTTTAAGTCCCCTTTTCCTATTCCAACTATATGCATATTATGCCTTGTATTGAATCATTATATTTTTTTAACTATTATATTGTGAATTTGGGTAGAAAAGCCATGAATTTAATTTTACATTTATATGAACTTTATTATGATATCTATCTAGTACAATACATTTGGGTTGAAATAGAATAGTATTTCAAATTGTGGCTCGAACAAGAGATGAGTAGGAAGATGATAATCTTATTTTAGTGTGTAAGCGAGTACCTTTAACACCTATTTTGATATTAAGTTGAGAAATACTTTTTATATCTTATGCATCCCTGAGATTGAGATTGTAATATTTAAGGAGATAAAATAGATGAAAAATATTAATATGAACTGAATTTCAAAGAGACTAAGTGAGCATGAGCAAGTTCACATATTTGAGCATGAGCATAATAGAATATATTCGTAGAATAGTATAGAGCATCGATTTGGATAAAAGAAGTAATAACTCCAATCGCATAAACTACGTAGTCAACATAGGATAGGATCATACAAATTAATATGACTCGTCACTTGCTTCTACGAAGGTCTATTAAATATATCCATACGATATGAGATGAATCTGACAATGTGGACAACATATTATATCATTATTAAGCTCATAGTGATGGTTGGTGGTTAGAAAAGCTCTCCAAGTTCCAATATTGTATTTTATTCATACCTTGAGTGCATCCTTTATTGCATTAAAATAGTGGCTTTAATTACATTACATACTTTTATTGCTGAGCAAAGTTTAGGTCAAGTCTCCTATTACGAGTCCCTTTTGGCCCTTTTACATGCTTATACATTTCATGCACTTGTTAGGACCTAAGGGTGTGATGGTACTCACCTAATCCACCAATGTGAGTCAGCCCAACACCTAGTAATCAAACATAGTAATAATAGCAGAAGATGAACATCTAAATAAGATAGGTAAACATTCTAAATCAAAACTAAAATTTTCCCAAGACTGGTGTCACATGTACAAACCTTTAAATACAAAATTGTCAAATGAAATATATGTCTCAAATATTTATTCCTAAAATAGAACAAAACATATAAAAAGAAAATAGGATTTTCAAAACTAGCTGGGGATATAGGTAGCTAGCTCATGAATAACCTGGAAGCTCGATCCACCAAAAAGAAGTCTAGCAGGATGGCCCGAGCTCACAACCTACAAAAATATAGCAAGGGGTGAGTACCAAACAATAGGGTACTCAACATATAGTTCTAACCTAAAGTAAAGCAATGAAGAACACAAGTTCTCCTCAACACCCAACCACATATCGCGAAACTATAATCCTGCACTCAAATAAGTCCCAGCACAATATAATATACATTTCACAATAAAATAGATATACTCATAACCTGGCATAATATCTCCAACCCTCTCTCTCTCTCTCACACACACATACACACGCACACACACGCACACACGCACATATATATATATATATATATATATATATATATAGAGAGAGAGTGACAGAGAGAGAGGTCCAGCACTTAAACTAGTCAATTACACAATAGTCTACAATTTTGTAAGCAAATTAATAGTAATGCCAAAAAGATATGATATGAGATAGAGCTGATGCCATGATATATAAATAATATGATGCAATGTCACATAATCGTGATGAATGACTGTCCTGCGATTCACATCCATCGATTGCATCAGATTGAATAGGTCACACAAGGACCATGTATTTGTGAACATTACTCGCAAAGACCTCGACCAATGCTCACCCGTTTGGAAATTAAATGACCTCGGACCTATCTGGAAATGACCTCAAACCGTCGACATATTACCTCGGCTTGACCAGTAGAGAGATTTGCCACCAACCCACATGTTACCTTACTTATCTTTCGGTCGTAGCCATCGCAAGTATCAAATGCACAGATAATACAGGACACAAAATGCATGATTTTAATGATATCACAGTGTTAATACCATAATGATCTCAGTATTGTCAATGTATCAATATCATCAATGCCTTAACATCATATCATTTCCCATATCACTAGTATCACAATATAAGATTCATCTCAACATCAAAATTAAACAACCCACAAGATCATACATATATATATAACATGAATCCACAATTAATACACAAACCAATAAATCACTATATAGGTAATTATTCAAATCGTATGTCATGATCAAACCCTAACATGATATAATTCTACCATAAAGTACTCAATAGCATGCACAAAGAAGTATACAAGGTTCAATCATACTTAACAATAGGTTAGAAGTCCACTTGCCATAGATAACGTCCCGAATCAAGTTAAATCCAAAGCCTTACCCTTTGACGGTACTCCAAATCACCACAATCTATTCAAATTCACACCATGATTTCGAGCTCATTTCTGTTCAATCTAATTGAGTCAAAAGACTACATTGTATGGATTTTCATGAGGGATGTTGTGGAAGTGTCAGATTCCAATTTTGATGCATATTTTGAGGTAAAATCTCTATTTTTCGTTGGTTGTATTTGGAGATGAGTGAAAACTTTACATTGCAATATTTCGATCATTTCTCAATGAAATTAAGTCAAATTTTTATCTAAATTATTCTATTTTCCAAGAGCAACATTGTGGTATGCTTGGATCTTGTTAATTTGGTTGTATTTTTCTAGATTTTGACTGAGAAATTATGTATGAAATTATTTCTCGATAAGAAATAGAACTTCATTTTTGAGTTGTTACTCTGTCTTTTAATATTTGTTTTAGGCTCAATTTCTGGATATTGACTTGGAGTGATGTAGGGATAATTTTACGGGGTTGGTTTGGTATTTTGATTGTGAGCCTCATTTCCCCATTTTAGTTGTGATTGATGTAATTTCACTTGTTTCCTAAGATTTTTCAGACAAATCATCTGTAATGACCTTCTGACTTATGTTTTGAGAGTTTAGTGTAGGAGATGAAAAGAAAAAGAACAACTCTGGTGAACTGATCAGGAAAATAAGGGATCACCTTCTGAGTAGGCTAGACTTTCTTTACCTCTAGACTGAGTTGAAGTGTGTAGCAAGAGACCATTTGATGTTGGAGGTCCCTAAGTGTAACACCTCTTAATTTCCTCCTATTTGATTTGGATGAGAATGCATTGATGATGTTGAGGTGGTGATGAGAAAAATCTGAGAAAAAGATCAAAGATCGACCTATGAGGGTTACTATGAGTTGTAGAGGGGGATTATGACCCGTACAGAGGGGTCTTGTAGAGAATTTCAGCAATTTAGAATTTCAGGACCCCTCAGATACAAGGTGGGATTATGACTCGTAAAGAGCACTATGACTTATGGTGGATAGTTTCATGGCTGGTTACAGTGTTTCATATTTCAAGGCCTTTGCAGCTACAAGGCTTCTAGTGATTCAATATTTTGAGATGTCCTTTCTACGAGGAACAGTTACGACTGGTAGTGAGGACTACGAGTCATAGATGGGGTCTCAAAGGCCCTGTCGGTAGATTTTAAAAGGGGAATTTTTGTCCATTTTATTCCCTTTTCCATTAAACCCTTCATAGTTTTAGGCTTTTAGAAAGCCTTGAGATGAACCCTAAGGCCATTGATTCCTCATTCCACACTTAAGTCTTCTTGAAAACAAAGAGGAGAGAAGAAAAGAACTAGGGTTTTGTAATCAAGGGTAAGATTTGGGCGACGATCGATTATTCTTCGATTTACTAGTATGTAAGACTCACCAAAGTGTGGGTTCCTTTCTTCACACGCCCTTTTCATTATCTTGAGTCAAGATTTGAGAAGAGTTGAGATTTTTGAGAAATTTGTCTATTTTGATACTATATTCTTATATTCACCATGAGGTCCTATGTTATTACATGAGAAAATTTCTATATTGCATGAGTATTGACATGAGATTTATACATGTATTTTATACTTGTCTAAATGAGTCTTACAGTTACATAATGTCTGAAATTCTATGCATACCAATGAGATTGAGGTTGAGGTTGAGATTGAGTACATGAGTTAAGTAATTTGAGCATGGTTAAGCATGAGATGTATGTTGCATTTATGGCACTTACATTACTATACATGATATCTTTCTTGCATTACATGATAAGCAAATTGATGTGTCTAAATAAAGGTATTGAGTTTAATCAAGTTTGATTTCTTGCATTGATTGATGAGTTGAGACTGATGAGATGATTGATGAATTGAGACTAATGAGTTGAGATTGATGAGTTTACCGAGGTCTCTTAGACAACATGACTCAATTTGGGTGATAGTTGACAGAATGACTAAGTTTGCTCACTTTTTGGCATTCAAGATAACTGACACTGCAGAGGATTATGCCTAGTTATATATAAGGGAGATCGTTAGATTGCATGGAATACCTTAATCTATTATCTCGGATAGAGGAGCTCAATTTACCATCCAATTTTGGAGATCTTTTTAGAAGGGTTTCGGTACGAAGGTGCTCCTTAGCACAATTTTCCACCCTCAGAGGAATGGCCAGACAGAGCGTACTATTCAAACCTTAGAGGATATTTTGAGATACTATGCCACTAACTTTAAAGGTAATTGGGATGGCCACTTGCCTTTGATTTTCCTTTGATTAAGTTTGCCTATAACAACAACTTCCATTCGAGTATTTAGATAGCCCCATGTGAGGCACTTTATGGAAGGAGGTGTAGGTCGCTGATTGGATGGTTTGAAGTGGGTGAAGGAGAGTTGATTGGTCTAAAATTGGTTCTTAAATCTATGGAAAAGATGATGATTATTAGAGAGAGGTTGAGGATTGCACAGAGTAGACAAAAGTCCTATACAGATATTAGAAGGAAAGAATTAGAGTTTAAGGTCAATGATTTGGTGTACTTGAAAGTGTCGCTCATCAAGGATGTGGTGAGATTCACAAAGAAAAAGAAGTTGAGCCTAAGGTATATTGGCCCTTATCAGATCATAAAGATAGTGGGTAATGTGGCATATAAGTTAGAGTTACCATAAGAGTTAGAGGCCATCCACCGAGTTTTCCACATTTTCATGCTCAAGAAGTGTTTAGGAGATATACAATTGGTTGTACTTATTGACAGTATTAGAGTGAGAGACAACTTGAGTTATGAATAGATTTTTATCCAAATCCTTGATCATCAGGTTCGCAAGTTGAGAGCTAAAAAAGTTGTATTCGTTAAAGTATTGTGGAGGAAGCAATTCATAGAGGAAGCTACTTGCGAGGCAGAGGAGGACATGAAGGCCAGATATCCCCATTTATTATTGCCTGCTGATGATGGGAGAGCTGAAGGTAAGTATTTCCCCTCTAAATTCTTGACTTTCCATTTCTTGAGTCTCCTTTCTTTCTCCATATGATAGACTATAGAGTTCTAGAGTCCAAGTAAGGATTGATGTGATTTGATAAGTATTTGATTTCATTACTTGCTAATTCCTAATTTGTTGATTGCATGGGTGTGATGAGAGTTGGCTGATTATCAGAGTCCATATGGAGATTCATGCCTTAATCTAAATCCCTACCTTTATCGTTATTCAGGGAAGAATGATCCCAAGGGGGAGACAATGTAACACACCTTAAATTCCTCCTATCTGATTTGGATAAGAATGCACAGATGATGTTGAGGTGGTGATGAGACAAATCTAATAAAATACTAAAGGATTGGACCTATGAGGGTTACTACGAGTCATAGAGGGGATTATGACTCGTATAGAGGGGTCTCGTAGAGAATTTCAACAATTTAGAATTTTGGGACACTTTAGATACGAGGTGGTGTTATAACTCGTAAAGAGCACTATGACTCATAGTGGATGGTTTCGTGGCTAGTTCTAGTGTTTCACATTTTAGGGCCTTTGCAGCTACAACGGGCCAATTATGACTTGTGGGCCAGTTATGACTCGTAGTGAGGACTACGACTCGTATCAGAGGGGATTTGTAAAGGCTTCCAATGATTTAAGATTTTGATACTTCCTTTCTATGAGGAGTAGTAACGACTCATAGTGAGGACTAAGAGTCGCAGATGAGGTCTCGTAGGTCCTATCGGTAGATTTTAAGAGAGGCATTTTTGTCCACTCCAATCCCTTTTATATTAAATCCTTCATGATTTTAGGCTTGTATAAAGCCTTGAGATGAACCCTAAGGCCATTCATATCCTCATTCCGTACTTGGGTTTTCTTGAGAACATAGAGGAGAGAAGAAAAGAGCTAGGGTTTTGCAATCCACAACAAGATTTGGGTGAGGATCGATTATTCTTCGATTTCCAGGTATGTAATGCTTACCAAAGTGTGGATTCCTTTATTCATATGTCCTTTCCATTATCTTAAGTCATGATTTGAGAAGAGTTGAGATTCTTGAGAAATTTCTCCTATTTTGATACTATATTCTTGTATTCACGATGAGGCCCTATGTTATTACATGAGAAATTTCTATATTACATGAGTATCGACATGAGATTTGTACACGTATTTATGCTTGACCATATGAGTCTTACAATTGAATGATTTATGGAATTCTATGCATATTCATGAGATTGAGGTTAAGGTTGAGATTGAGTATATCAGTTGAGTAATATAAGCATGATTGAGCATGAGATGTATGTTGCATTTATGGCACTTACTTGTATTACATGATGAGTAAATTGATGAGTTTAGATGATTGTATTAAGCTGAGTCAAGTATGATTTCTTGGATTAATTGATGAGTTGAGACTGATGTTAGAACTCGTAAGTAAGAACTCGTAAGTTAGAACTCGTAAGTCCTCAATTAGTTCAATTTGGTAAAGTTTGGGACCAAATGCAAATTTAATTTAAAGGGTGGTCTTTAAGATTTAAAATTTTGAGTGGGCTCATGTGTGTGGCATTTTTTGGTTAGCTCAAGAGGGGCATGTTTGCCTATATATATGTGTATATGACTCTTGTATGCAAGAGAGGGTTCCAACACTTAGAAAAAAATTTGAGAGCAACAAGAGAAGAGCTCTCAAGTTGCTATAGTAACCAAGGAAAAAATTTTTGTTTTTTCGATATTTTGATTATTTGACGCTTCAAGCTTGGTATATTGAGTCTCCTAAGTGGCATGGTGGCGTTAGTTGGTCAAGAAAGTGCTTCTTTCGATGGATATGAAGATTTGGGTCTAGTAAGGGACTTGAAAGGTATGTTAATTTCTAACTTAATTTATGCAAATCAAAGCTTATGGGTGTGTTTGGGGTGCGTTAAATTGAAGGTAAAACATGAAAGGAGGGTTGATTATTATCTTGAATTGTGAATTTGGAATTTGGGGTTGAATGAGTACAAGCTTGCATATGAAGATATATTGATTTATAGTCATGTGTTTATGTTTATTTGTCATGAAAATAGCCCTTGTGAGGTAAAAGAAGTGTTGAAAAACTATGTGAATGTATACATGAGGGTTCGCTTGAATTGGAGCCCCATGGGAAGTGTAATGTTATGTTTTAACGTTGGGGGTATGCGTTGGGTGTTGGAGTGATGTATTATAGTTATTGGAGTATATAGGAAGGCTTGAATATGGTAGATGTATTCCTATATGTATGCTGCCCTATTTTACCAAGTTATACCATAATAGCGTTTTGTGGTTTTTTTGATGTTGTAATGGCATTGGAGAGGGATTATTGATGTTGTAGGTTGTTATTGTTGTTGTTTATTGATTATTTGAGCCGAGTTAAATTCTCGGGGCGGTGTCTTTTAAGGGTAGATGCTGCCGAATTTTTATAAAATTTAGAATAAAAAGTTAGGATTTAAGACCGATATGGTTGTTAATCGTTGGTGTTATTATAAATTGTGTAGACGTTGGGCATCCGAAAGCATAAATTGGATTGGTCTTGCATTGGAATTAGTTGGAGAAAGAAATCGAGGTATGTAAAGATTCCTATCTCTTGGCATGAATTAGTTAAGCTTAGTCAATGTCATACATTTGAAAAAAATTCCTTTTCCTTCACAATTTGGGTCCGAATGCATCCTATGTTCGCTCCTTGGTACTTTTATAAATATTGTAGTTATATTTTGACTCTTGGGTATGTAGAGCCCGCAAGTTGTAAAAGTGTGAAATGGTTTAGTATATTGAAAGAATGTAATTTATTGGAGGGCGCAAATGCCCGTAACGTTCGACGAAAAGACTAAATGGGATCTATGTTTATTCCTTGCCACACTTATGCTAAATTTACTTTATCCTTAACTTTTGACACTTTAGAATCCATGAATGGTATTCGTTTGACCGAAAGTGCAATAGTTGGAAAACTATAGGTTCAAATGGTTCAGAAATTACTAATGCGTCCAACTTTCGATAGAAATTCTAAGTCACTCTAAAATTGTTTTGAAGCCTTTTCTAGTAATGTGCATGATAGGGATTAAGTAAGTTACTTTGAAATCACCGTTATGTGTAAATTTGAGCAACTTTAACAATATTCATAAATGAATAGATTCTTGAGTTCAAAAATGAATATTTTGCATAACACTAAGCTTATGGAACTAGTTTTTGTGCATGTGATTCTAACGACTCTATTCGTGCCATTATGGTCTCGTTCTCGGTTCTCGGGCCAGTTATTATCGTGCGTATGTATAACTATATATATATATGTATATATATTTTGAAGTAGGTTGGATATGGCGGGTCGGTTAGCCCATGGGCCAGCTTTGCTTAGTTTGGAGACATAAGGAGCTGGGCTTGGGATATGATGGCATCTTGACGTATGGGTGCTGGGCCTCGTTCTCCTCGGCTCACATGAGTGCTTGGCCGCTGTTCGCCTCGGCTCACTTATTGGGCATGATGACCTCTACGCATTATGATACATGAGTGCTTGGCCGCTGTTTGCCTCGGCTCACCTATACTATGATGTGAGTGCTAGGCCGCTTTTCGCCTCAGATCACTTATGCTACAGTTTCAACTTGTGTTGGAGATTTCGAGTATTTGAAATTTTTGGTGTGATGCTGTGGTATGGTGCGACTTTGGAGGTCACCATCGTTCCTGTCTGGTATACATTATTTTGATATTTTAAATGAAAAATTATTTTGATGTTAGCATGCAGGTTTGACTCATATATTTTTATTGGAATTATTACTCTTATTTATATTTCGTACTTTCTGCTTTACATATTCGGTACGTATTTCATACTGACCCCCTTCCTTCGGGAGCTGCGTTTCATGCCCGTAGGTACTGACGCACAGGCTAGAGAGCCACCTTCTTAGGACCTCTGTCTACTGTTGAAGTTCTCCCTTTGCCTCAGGAGCAGATTTTTGGTATATACATGTACACTTATTTTTTGTATTTTGCATTTATCAAGGGTGTGACGAGGCCCTATCCCATCTTATGATTCAGTTCGTATGTGTAGAGGTTTGTGGATACATGTGGGTGTGGGATATTATATGTGGTATGACTATGTATGTATGATACATTTGTTGGGAGGTTCTACCACAGCGTTGACTTTGTCAGGCCGCATATATATATGTATTGATCTTTGCTGTATGTCGGGGTCACTGTTTGCAGGTGTAGTTAGTCAGTAAAATAGAGAAACCTTTGTCGAAATTTTGATAAATTGCTTAGCTATTATAGTTAGAAATGCGATTTAGTGTTTGTCTGGGTGCCCAATCGGCACTAATCACGGTCCTTAGGTTGGATCGTGACAGATGTAGTATCGGAGCAGTTAGTCCTCGGAGTGTCCACAGACTGTATCTAATAGAGTTTTGTTTATCGGTGTGTCATGCACCACATCTATAAATAGGAGGCTATAGGACATTTAGGATGTTACTCTTCCTTCTGATCTTAGATCGTGTGTTAGAGCGATGTTAATAGGATGATTTCCTCCCTGACAGAAATTATTTGAATTTCAGATATACCGCTGAGGAGGAAACCAGTTGGCCGCAGGGGAAGACCTGCAACAGTGGTTGGGGCTCGACGTGGTCGGGGAACTACCCGAGCTCGTGATCAGCCAAAGCCAGAGATTGTATTCTCGACAGCGGGTTCAATCGCCCCACCAGCTCCAGAGGGTCAAGCGTCAGAACCTCCAACTCCCCAGCCAAGCGCAGAAGCCGGGGAGCTACGGGAGGCAGTGCAGTTGTTGATTGAGATTGTAGCATGTCAGGCCCACAGACAGGAGGCTGGAAGTAGTCAGACAGCCCATCGAGATAGTTCCCGAGTGTATGATTTCTTAGCTTGCGTACCACCAGAATTCTTTAGGTCCAAACCTTCAGAAGATCCTTAGGAGTTCGTGAGACATATGCAGTGGATATTAAGGGTGATTGGGGCCTCCGAAGTGGAATCTGTAGAGTTGGCATCCTATCAGTTGCATGATGTTGCGGCAAATTGTCATGAGTCATGGCTTTTATCCCGAGGTGCGAAAGCCCGACTTGCTGTTTGGGGCGAGTTCACTGAGGCGTACTTGGCTCACTTTTTACCTCCAGAAATTAGGCGCGCCAGGGAGGACAAGTTTCTGATATTGAATCAAAGGGGTTGGTCGGTTCGAGAATATAGTCTGGAATTCAACTCTTTGGCTCGATATGCACCTATACATGTTTCCAGCATGGAATGCATTGCTATATTATGGGGCTAGATTCATACTATATGGATAGTTGTCTGGTATTGACTGCCCAACCTGGGATGGATATTGCCTGTATTCAGGCCCATGCCCAGGGGATGGAGGATCGTCGTATGCCAGGCGAACAGGACAGACAATAGGAGGCCGCCAAAGAGGGCTAGGTCATCCGGTTCAGTAGTAGACTTCTGGGGCAGGCAGTCTCTGCCGCAGCATAGTGGACCTCCTCCTCGACCAACACAAAGCGCATCTTCGCAGACCCCCGATAGGAGACCAGCTATTACTAGTCAGTCAGGGGCAGGATCGGATTCCAATAGCCAGCATAGATTTAATATACCCCTGTGCCCTCGTTGTGGGAAATGGCACCTGAGGAAGTGTTTTCGCTCTACAGGTTCCTATTTTATTTATGGCCGTCAGGGCCACCTGATGCGGGATTGTCCTAATAGAGTTGGTGCAGAAGGGTCCACCTAGACTTCTGGAGCAGTCGGAGCTTCTTCTTCTACTTCAGCGGCTATGAGCCCTCCAAGGCGAGGTACTTCAGCGGCAGCAGGTCACGGTAGAGGTCGCGGTGGAGTTCCAGGTTCCAGCGGTCCTGCTAACCGTATTTATGACATAGCTAGCCGAGAAGACCAGGAGGCGTCACCTAATGTTATCACAGGTACATTTTTTGTTTATTCTCGGGCTATGTATGTGTTGATTGACCTCGATTCCACTTTGTCGTATATTTCCCCGTTGGTTGCATGCACGATTGATATAGAGTCTGAACCAATAGAGCCTTGTGAGGT
>JAOTQJ010039033.1:0-36676 GCA_025642045.1 Solanum sejunctum
ATATATATATATATATATATATATGCTTGTAAACAGATATAGGACTTTCAAATCGTTTACATGCATTCTTATGTTCAAAGGTCAAATCACATCCTTCGTAATCATGTATAATAGGCAAAAGAGCAAAAACGTTCTTCATGTAATACCTTTAATACATAGGATTATCTTCTCTAGAGCACCTTCTTGAGAGATAAGTATGGACCTTTGGGGATGCCCACCCTGCCTCAAACCTCAATCGATGGTCCCTTAAGCATAATGGTATGAGCACTCATAGTTGCTCTTTGAGCCATAATCTTAGACATATACGTGATCACATTCTTGTCATAGTCATAATCTTCTCAAAATCATATACATAAACATCATTGGGTATTGAACCACTTCATAAACTTCATAAAAACCTTAGTCATGTATGCATTCATGTTTATATTTACAAAGTTCATTGTGATTTTTACACTTATGTTGAGATTTAGAAAATGGTGTTTTAAGTGTGTTGATGCATTCTTATTGGGATTGATTTCTTTATGATTACTGTTTTCATATATACTTCTTTGATATTCGAGGATGAATGTTCCCAAGGGGGAGATATTAAAATGACCCCAAAAAGTATCCTAAAATGTGCCTCGAAAGTGCCCGAAATTGTAATTTCTATATATCTCAAAATCCGTGCATGATATCAAAATTCTGACTTCATATTCTGGTCAAATTGATTGAAAAATGGGTCCAACCCTGATTTTAGAGCAACTATAGTGAAATTTGATTTTCCTAAGTTTGCGCAAAATAGTGTTAATCCACATTAGTACTGCAATGCACAAGCATCGTGGACTAGTGTAAGATTTGCCTCTGCGATAGGTACGTGTCACAAAACTGGCCATTTTGTTGCCAATGATTTTATCTCAGTCCAAGGCTTTTGGGTCTTGAGCCTAAGTCCTTCCATGCGTGAAAATACCTATACTTAGCCATATTTCACCCTCATATCATATAAAATATTTTCAATACTCTCTCAAAAACTTAGACAAATATTTCACCCTAAATTCAAGTCCCAAAACTCAATCAGGATTTTAAGATTTTTATTCAAGCTTCAAGTCTCCATTTTCAATCGTCTTCAAGGATTCTCCAAAGTTAAGGTATATGGGTTTCAACTATTGAGTCCTTTCACCCATGGTGACCAACCTTCCTTTTTGTACAAATTTCATGTTTCGTAAGTTGAGTTTACTTATGGTCTCCTATTATAAATTTAACTATGATCTACATTGGGGCTTTGTAAAAGTGTGAGTATTTTAGTATATTTTAAGTTATTAATCTTTGATCTATCTTGAGATTTGATGAAGGATTTTGATGTATATTGTATGATGGTGTTATCAAGTATTGGTGGGATGATTTTCTTCAAGATTTCTTGCATGATTTCACTCTTTGATTGCATGATATTACAGTAGCATTACACAATCACCAAGTGTGTGATAAAATGTCCGGGTTAGGGTTGTTTAGCCATTGATATTCTATTGCATAACCTATGACTTGTATAACTTTATGATGGTTAAAGGATGGCATAAACGTATTGATTTCATGAAAAGTATCTATAGTGTTGGAAGTTGATCAAGTGCCTCGTCTAGGAGGTAGTAGGCCAGAACTACCATGTTGGGGAGGGGGGGGGGAGGGGTATGTACCTCAATTGCCTCGGTTCGGAGGTACTAGACCTATGCAATCGTGTTAGGCAGTTTGTACCTCAATTGCCTCGCTTGTGAGGTAGTAGGTCCGTGCAACCATGTTGGGGGGTTTGTACCTCAATTTCCTTGCTCAGGAGGTAGTAGGACTGTGCAACCACATTGAGGTATTTGTACCTGAATTGCCTCACCAAGGAGGTGGTGGGCCTTGATTACTATAATGGTCTCTTCCTACACATGTAATATGTTTTGTGTAAACATATTTTACTACAAGCATCATTCATGCATGCCATATTGTTATATGCTCATTTATTACCTAAATATGCATTTCAATTATGATGCTTATCTCTTCTTGCATTACATCCTACATACTTAGTACATTCAAACATACTAATGTATACTCTATGCCTACATGATGACACCATGTAGGAACTAGAGCCCCACTTGATAATCCTCCTCCTCCACATGGCTAGTACGATTTATCTACAAACCAAGTGGTGAGTCCTCAACTTCGGGGACAATGTATTAATCTTATGCTATGTATAAAGACTTTCTTTCCTTTTTATCTTATGTTTAACTATGAGGGTGATCTCAGTTGCTTATATTATCCCCCGATAAGTTCTATGTTTAGAGGTGTTGTTGAATAAGATATTTATTTATTCTATAAGCCTTGAATCTCTTGACTCTATGACATTTTATGCTATGAAATATGTCCTAAAGCCCCAGTTATCCCTATTTAATATCTCTCATTGTTAATTTATTGCTTCTGCGACCACGAATGTGTAATGATATGTTAAAAGGCTTGCTTGGGGTCCCTTCGGGTTCCCCATGCACCGTGTCACGTCTAAGCCTTAGGGGTGGGTCATGGCAATTTTTCTTTCGATAACCAATTTTCTCAATTCAACCAATGATGGATCTAGATCTTGTTTAGCTTTTACATTAACAACTACTGAAGATTAGACCCATTTTGAATATGAATATCGCCATTTTTAGATTTGGCCAACCTAACACCCAACCTAGTTAGTCGGTGCACATCTTTTGCCAAATACTTCTTCCCTTCCTCAACATGAGCCACATTTCCCATCGATAGCCTTCTAAGAGTATCGACTACAACATTGGCCTTGCCGGGATGATATTGTATACTCATGTCGTAGTCCTTTAGGAGTTCCAACCATCTTATTTGCCTCAAGTTCAAATCCATTTGAGTGAACACATATTGTAAACTCTTGTTATTGGTGAAAACGTCAACATGCATCCATCCAAATAGTGTCTCCAAAATTTTAAATTAAATACCTCAACAGCTAACTCAAGATCATGAATTGGGTAATTACACTTATGCATCTTCAATTGTCTTGATGTATAAGCTATCACCTTACCATGTTGCATAAATACACAACCCAACCCAATCCGAAAAGTATCACAATACACCACAAACTCATCTAAGCCATTTGGTAAAATCAAAATAGGAGCCGGTGTAAGCCAATCCTTCAAAGTCTAAAAACTCTTTTCACATTCTTCTGACCACACAAGCTTAACCTTCTTTTGGGTCAATTTAGTCAACAGATATGCAATAGATGAGAACCCTTCAACAAACCTCCGATGAAAGCCAACCAACATAAGAAAACTCTGAATATCCAAAGGGGTCAATGGTCTAGGCCAATTCTTTACAACCTCAGTCTTCTTCAGGTCAACCTTAATACCATTACCATAAACCACATTAACAAGAAAAGATACTTCACCCAACCAAAACTCACATTTTCTAAACTTAGCACATAACTTATTCTCCCTCAAGATTTGAAGAACAAACCTCAAATGATCCATATGTTCTTGCGCACTTTGGGAGTAAATGATAATATCATCGATAAAGACAAACACAAAACTATCAAGGAACAACTATAACACCTTATTCATAAGATCCATAAATATGGACAGAGCACTACTTAAACCAAATGACATCACCACAAATTCAAAGTGCCTAGATCTAATTCGAAAAGTCATCTTATGAATATAATACTCCCTAACCTTCAACTGATAGTAATTAGAATAGAGATCAATCATTGAGAAGTGGGTAGCCCCTTAAAGTTGCTCAAACAAGTTATTGATTCTAGGCAACAAATACTTATTCTTGATGGTCACCTTATTCAATTGCCTATAGTCGATGCACATTCAAAGAGATCCACTTTTCTTTCTTACAAATAACATCGAGCACCCAATGGATATATACTTGGCCTAATGAAACTCTTCTCGAACAAATCCTTCAACTGATCCTTCGACTCAGCTAGTGCGATACGATAAGGAGGAATAAATATAGGTTGAGTATTCGAGAGAAGATCTATGCCAAAGTCTACTTCCCTTTCTGGAGGGATACCAGGCAAGTCTTCGAGGAACACAATTGGAAACTTATTCACCACCAGGACCCACTCAATAGTAGGTGACTCAGACTCGACATCCTTGACACTCACAATATGATAAATACACCCCTTAGAGATCATCTTCCAGGCCTTAAGGTAGGAAATAAATCGACCCTTAATAGTGGAGTCACTACCCTTCCATTTAAGAACAGGTTCATCTGGGTGGAACTTAACCTTCCGGGTTTTACAATCTATATAACTAACATGAGGTGATAGATACCTCTTTTAGAAATTAATTTTTTTGTCCCTAAGGTAGGAAATATAAACGTACCCTTGGCACTGCAGAACTACCCTTCCTCTCTATAGCAAGCTCATTCAGAAATTGGAATTTCACCATTCGAGTTCTACAATTGATAGAGGCATAATAGGTGTGAAGCCAGTCTATGCCAAGAATCACATCAAAGAAAATCATCTCTAACTCAATGAAGTCTGCTAAAGTATCTCTGTGATAGATAAACATTGTGCAATATCTATATACCCTTTCAACTAGAATGAACTTACCAATAGGAATAGGAACACTGAAGGGCTCAAGAAGAGATTCAGGAAGGATTTCAAACTTACAAACCATATAAATAAATAAATTGGCACTTAGGTCAAGCAAACATCATAGGAAAAGACTCGAAGCATACAAGTGACAATATCTGGTGCAACTTCTAGATCTTGTCATTTTCCCATCATATATAGATGGTTTGTACCTCCATCTATTTTAGTTGTGGCAGCTCTCTGACTACCACTGGCTGGTGGTACTATTAAAGACTGAACCTTATTATCTCCATTGCCCTGCCTCCTCATTGGGCACTCAATCTAGAAGTGATCAGTCTGTCCGTACCTATAACAAGCATTTGCACTATCACGGCACTCACCTAGGTAGAGTTTTCCACACTTTCCACATGATGGATTCCCCCTCAAACCTAGAGTCACACTAGCTAGGGATTGAGAACCTTGAGCTCTGAAATTTTGATGGTCCTGAGACATCTAATCATACCTATTACTCAAAGCTGGTGCACTTACTAAGGATGGTTTATAATCCGAAGACCTCTTTTGAAAATAGGATCTGTCTCCCTTACTTTGCTTATGCTGGCTAGGTTTATGCCATGCTAACTTAGCCTTCTTGTTCAAGTGCTCCTCCTCATCCCTCTTCTTATCCTTCTCAAGTTGTTGCGCATAGACCATAAGCTTAGAGATGTATATGCTCGGAATAATAATGTCACTTTACAGTTCTTTTTTACATGTTTACCCAAGCCAGATATGAAATTTGCCGTTCTAGATCTTATCTTAGGGACTATCCTTGGATCATACCTGAATAGTTATATGAACTTATGTCTATATTATTTGATAGCCCTCCCCTCCTACTTCAAGTTAACAAACTCCTCAATTTTTGTTTCCCTCAACTCTCATGGAAAGAAGTGATTAAAAAAGGCACTCTTAAAGTCATTCAAATAGAAAGCTGAACATCATCACCTTAGCTCTCTTCCCACTGATTGTACCAAATATTTATGACACCCTTGAGTTGATAGGAAGTAAGTTTAACTCTCTCAATCTCCATCGCATGCGTAACTTTCAACACCTTCTACATCTTATCAATAAAATTATAGGGGTGTTCCACAAACTTAGACCTTGTGAAGAATAGTGGGTTTATCCTTAAAAATTCCCTTAGCCTTATCGCTGCAGTTGGCTCTTAGGAGTGAGAAATAGGAACTTGTGAACTCCGACTCCCACTTTGGGCAGCTACCAGTTGGGTGAGCAGAGTGATAACTCCTCTTAAATCAACCTCTGTAGTAGGAGTATGTGAAGTAGTTGGTGCTAGGGGTGCTCCAACGACTTTAGCACATCGACCCTAGCCTATCATGTCTATCTGAGAAGGAACCTTTGGTGGGGATTCTTAGTGTTGTGAGCTTAAGCGTCTCTTTGGGTGGCAATTTGCTTAGGACGCATGATTTTGCAGACGAATGATTTTGCAAACGCATAATATACGAATTAGATAGAGACTTTAATAGTGTTAAACGCTATCGCATGAACTCAGAATACAAGACAGTGTAACTATTACTAATGTCCTATAGCCTTTTGTTTACAAAATGTGGTGTACAATACACACATAAACAAGACTCTACTAGACACAACTTCATAGACTCCTAGGACACTTGAACTCTATGCTCTGATACCAAGTTTAATATGCCCTGGAAGGGTACCCTTGGTGTGGTTGGCACTCAAAGACTATTGCTAGCTCCCAAATGAATCACTTAGCTTGATCACATTTGTTCAATCAAAATCTAATAGTGGAAGACATCAATGATTAAAAATACTTAATCAAAAGCAAAGATAAAATAACAATAAAAGGCCAAGGGCCAAACAATCTATCTATCAAGTAAGTAAGAGTAGTGCGAAAGCAAAATAGCAAAAAATAACATCCAGTCACAACTTGATAGTCTAGTCTATGAAGCCTCTAAATCATCTAACCAAATGGTGCCAATGATAGGTCCATGGCTACCTTGAAATAAAAAAAAGGCTAAACTCAAAGCTAGAAGAAAAAAGATGATATCCTTCAAAAGCAGAGGAGGGCTCACCAATTAACTGAATGCAAATTGGTCCTCAACAGGGAACCTATTGATGACTGCTAATACCTATCTCTACATCATGAAAAGATGTAGGGCCAAATGGGTGTCATTACATAAAATGTATGAGTGCGTAAAATAGTAGAATGAAACATGTAATTATAGAATAACATCAACTTAGATTGCTCAACTCAGGAAATAGGAAACTTAATTAGCAAGTCAAGACTCTAAAGTAAGAATGTAGTTTAGATAATGACCACTCATATACCATCTATTCCAATCCACTCAGAATACTATCAAGACCTATATGGGATTTTCTCTAGTTGACAACCATTACTTATGAGCCGGTGATGATACAATGAAGCGATGTCATTGCCACATCCATCCTATACCTTGCCAGGGCAGAGGACATCCCATCTGTGGATCTGAAATCAATAACATCAAGTTCTCTTTTTAGGAAAATAGGAAACATCTAATTTTACAGTTCAACCCTCTCCTACGCTGCTATCTAGTTATTGAGTTTGAGTTGGACTAATTCTTAGTTAATTCAGTGCTCAATACTCCTCCCAAGACTCAATATACTCATAAGATATCAACCCTATGGTTAACTCATTTATCTAGTCTCATTGCATATTTGTCAACTCAATTCATCACATCAACTAATCGCTTTGGTTAGGGACATTCTTTTGAGATTTAGCACATTGAACTATAAAGACCCTCTATCATCCATCAATCCAACATCATAGTATTCAAAAAACAAGAGTGGGGCTATAGCATTTAGGAACTCTATAAACTCTCAAAGCTCAAATTATACTCATGCATACCCATTGACGTGTAGTGTATAAAAATAATAAGAAATTCTTTCTAGGGTTCATGTAGAGAAGTAAAAATATCTATTTCAAGTATTTAATCGATAAAAGCTATAATTCATGCAAGATTATATAGAAATATATTAGGATTTAATAAAAATCTTCAAGAAACATTCATGGAAGACTTATTTCCTTCCCAGCTCCAATAATTCGGGTTATGTGGCACATGGAAGAACAAAATCCATGTTTTAGTCAGCCTTAGATACCTAAAAATTTTGGGTCTTGGACTGGCTTGGAAGAAATCATAGGATCCTCTTTAAACCCT
The DNA here is from genome assembly GCA_025642045.1 of Solanum sejunctum. NCBI lineage: Eukaryota > Viridiplantae > Streptophyta > Magnoliopsida > Solanales > Solanaceae > Solanum > Solanum sejunctum. The sequence continues at coordinate 7,759 of JAOTQJ010039033.1, forward strand.
AGCTTTTTCTCCCTTAAAACCTTGCCTTAAGTTGGAGAAAGTGTTGTAGTGTAATAAGACTAATTAGATATGCCTTAGGATTTATTTAGGTGTAAAAGTCTCAAGTTAAAGCTTTAAAAGGGTGAGAAAATACCAAAATAACCCTTCTTAAAAGCCATTGACCAACCGATGACCTGTAAAAACTTCCACGGCCTGTAGGAAATAATACGTAAACTTTTGGGCAAATGTTTGGGTCTCTAGATCAATTCCACAAGCCCAATCTATGTCCCCTAGAAGAACTTATGATCCATAGGTCAAAAATGGATTTTCAGATGGTTTCCCATAAGTTACCAGATGGTCAACCACGACCCATAAGTCATCTCGTAAGTACACTTTGTTTTGGCAGTTTGTAGTAAAACAACCATAACTTTTGACTCTGAACTCGAAATGAGGTGAAATCAGTGGTGTTGGAAAGAAATTTCATTTGGTAGGTCATAGGACATCTAATTATTTGTGTTCTAAGAGTTATAGTCAGTTAAATTTGATCCTTGTATAATCTAATGCGAGAAACGTAATTGATAGGAAAGTTTTGAACTCAGTTAAGGACTAGAGGTCTATTATGACCTTAATCCACTTATCACATATAAGAATGAGTCTTGAAACATAGGCACATGTAAGAATAGAGTTATGGGGTTTCACACATCATGCATGAATTTATAATTCCATCATTCAAAGCATACATAGTCATATTCACATATGTGAAGACATGCTTTGAAATGACATAGTCATCATTTACATAACATTATGGGAGAAGTCTATAATAGACATTTGTGATTATACGAGCTACTATTTAGAATCAAACATTACCTACTACGTTGACATGGGGAGTCTACCCGCCAGGTGGAACTTGATCAACTTATGCATGCATATCATATATTCAACTTCTCTATTATAGATCCACTAGATTTAGCCTACAAGGGCTCCTATTATGGCACATAGTCAATGCGACAAGAGTTCCTACTGTGATTCCGTTACCATAACCCACCTGAATAATTCATTCGGTGTTAAGTCAAGTCACATGGAATGCTTATAATATAATCATATACATAAAAATTACAAACACCGAAACATGCTTTAACATCATATGAGTAACTCCTTAACTTCGGGTTCTACTTAAGTTAGAATTGGCCTTTCACATTGAGGGTCCATCTTAAATAGGGGTATTTAATACTTCATAAACTTGCATTCAACTTTCTTGAACATAAATTGGAAAGCCCCTCAGCATTCATATCCTACTTTATCATAAAACCTCACCTGTAAACGTAGTAGATTCGTAATAAACTTTATAACATGTGAAACAAGAGTAATATGCAATAACATGACAATATCCATCAAATCAAACTATTCTTAAATCAACCCACTTCATCATTCAAATGTAGGGCAAGGAAATCATGAAATTCAACATGAAAATGATATAGATTCATCACATATCATTACATTGCATCATTATAGCTATTATAACTGATAATACATTATTATATCATGATTTAAAACAAATCCATGCAACTCATAAATCTTATAACTTAAAGAAAAGGTAAAAAAACAACATTATCGGACTTTGTGGATGAAAGGAATCCACAACACAAACATATATACCTGATTAAGAAGACTAAATACACTGGTGGTTTGGATGAGATATTGATAATACCCTAGCTTTCTTCTTCTTCTTCTTTGGAGGGAACTTTTGCCTTACAAAATAGACAGAATATATAGTGGGATAGAATGAGGGTGTTTATGGGAGGGAAAAGGACTCAAAATGATGAAGCATTTGGCTTAGGGTGCAGGGAAAGGTCAAGAATTTCCTTATTAAATGAAATGCCCCAAACTTGTGCTTTGAAAAAGCCCATAATCATAATTTTTATATATCTCAAAATTCGTGCATGATATCAAAAATTCAATTTCATGTTCTTGATTACGGGGGATATTGAGTAGGAAATGGGTATAATACGGATTTTAGAAGACCTATAAAAATAATTTTTGCAAAACTTTTAGAAACAGAGAGGGTACGCGATGGCTCTGTAACGCAAACCTATTGCGGAGCAGTGTTATCACTTTCTTAATTTTTCTTTTCGGCATAATAAATTGGGGTCATAGCCCCATGCCCATTTACACGTGAAATCACTCATACTTGGCCATTTTTCAACTCTATATCACCCAAACATCCTCTCTAAAACCTGTCAACCACTTTATCAAAATTTTCATCAAAATTTAAGTGTCTCAAGCTTAATTCCAGATCTCAAGAACTCCATTCAAGGTTCAAGTCTCCTTTAAGTCTACATAAAGGAATCCACAAATTTAGATATGTGGGTTTCATCTATTGGGTCCTTTCACCCCTGGAGTCCAACCTTTCTATTTAATGAAAATTGCTTGATTTTAAGATGTATTACTTATGGGTATATATTATTATGAAATATGAACATGATTTATGTTGAGGTTTTATCAGATATGGTTGATTATGCATGAATATCTTTTCTAAACTTGTACTACAGATTGATCTTTGTCTACTGAGACTATATATGATTCAAGCTATGAAATATATGAGCTATTATGACCTTTTTTTTGTTATGATTTACAAGTTACTCATGATGGAGTCTTACCATGATCTTGGTGGGCTAATTTACATGACTTTAAGATGCAATAATTTTAATATTTCATGATCTATACTCTTGCATTTTGCATGATTTGAACATGTTCTTATATGTGCCCACCAAGTGTTCTATTAAATTTCAAGTTAAGAATTCTCAAGTTATTTGTATATTTTACAAGTCAAGTGACTTCATGATGAATATGGGTTATGAAGTATGTTATGAATTCATGAATTTATTGACTATTATGCAAGTATCAAGTTAAGCCCTATTTCAAGATTTTTACCTCCTGTGAGCCATTTATGTTAAGGCAAGGGTTTATGTATGATTTTGATCTATTCTTTTGCTTTAAGTTGGAATCACCATTAGAGGTCAAGTATGTTTAAGCACTATTCATGTCATTATTTCATGTTTATTACAAGTTATTTAATGATGTTTATTACAAGCATCGATAGATTGGATATCCGCATGGACTATCTTCAAGGGTGCATACTCTTTTACTCAAATCATGTGCCAACATAGGATTATGTTATACCCTTGCTATGCTAGTGGATTCATTTAATGCACTTTATCATAAAATCCACCTAGAAATGGGACAGGTTCTTGTAAGGGGGGTTACTTCTTTGAAAGGGGATAGGCTCCCTTAAGGTGAAGTATGGTTTACCTTGGCAAATAGAACACCTCTTTACCAATGAGGAGTAATTATTAAGATTCCAAGTTATAGCTCACTTGGTCTTATTCTTTGTCAGTTGATTCTCTTCCAACATATGTATCATGTCCTATGCAAGTCAAATGATTTATAAGCATGTTTTACTTCAAGCATTAACCATGCATGCCATATTGAGATCTCACTTATCTATTGCCTATTTTTATGCATTTTGACTATATTGGCTTATGTCTTGTTGCATCGCATCCTGCATACTTAGTACATTTAAATGTACTAATACATACTTTATGCCTACATAATATCACCATATAGGGACCGTTGCTCTTCTTGATCATTTTCCATGTGGCTAGTAAAATTATTTGAAGATAAGCTTGGTGAGTCCTCAAGTTCGGGGACACTATCTACTCTCTCTTGATACTTCTAAGGCTTCTTTATATTGAGCATTTGACATTATGAGGGTGAGCCCAGAAAATGTCTTGGACCCTACTCCATTCCGAGTTTAGAGGTGTATGTTGGATATTGTGATGTTATTGTGTTACTAGCTTGACTCTTATGCTTTTTTTATATTAAAGACCTCCCTTAGTCCCACTTTCTTTTTTTAGCATCTCTTGTTGTTGGTTACTTTGCTTCCGTGACCAAGGATGTGTGATTGATATGCTAAGTGGCTAGTTTAGGCCCCTTTAGGATTCCCATTCGTCGTGTCATGTCTAGGCCCTAGTCTTGGATCATGAAAAACTTGTTATCGGAGCATGAGGTTGTTAATGGTCCTCAGAATACAACACACAACATCGATTAGCATCTTATTCATGGTTGTGTAGTGCGCCATATCTATGAATAAAAGGCTATGAGAAATTTTGAGGAAGTGTTTCACTTCTTCATGATGTATTTCATGCGATAGAGTTAAGTACTTTAAGACTTATTTATGATTCTTAATCATTACATTTTAGAAAATGTCTCAAGCTACTTAGAATGATATGCAAGGCAGCGACCACTTCCCACTTGAGGGTCAACTTCCCAATGGTGATATGCTGAATACAGAGGTTCTTAATGCTCTATGGCTATTGGCCACAGTTGTAACCGCTCAACTCAATCAAAAAGTGGGTGCTCCCAAGACTTCAAGGGATAAGAGAAAGGAGAGTAAGGCTAAGAGGGCCCGAGTTGGTAGTGCCTCATCTTCTACTAATCTACCAGTTCCCAAGTACAAGAAAAAAATGATCCCTTTTGTCACTTACCAAGGGTGTGGCAAGAAGCATCAAGGGAGTTGTTTGGCGAAAGTTGAGGGTTATTTCAGGTGTGGCGGTGTTGGGTATAAGATAAAAGATTTCCTAGTGTCCTCAAAGTAAGGGAGAAGAAGGGGCCAACTTGAAGGTGACAATAGTGGGAGGACTAGCCCTAGGTGCCAAAAATATGGGAGAAATCATAGTGGCACATGTTGGAGGAACATAGGTGCATCCTTCAGGTGTGCCAAGATGGGCTACAAGATTCCTAGTTGTCCATATGCTCAAAGGAAAGGCAAGGGTGTTGGTGTTCAAGCCTCTCCTCTGTGCCACAAGTATGGAAAGTATTGTGTGGGAAATTGTTTAACTGGTTTGAGTACGTGTTTTGAGAGTGACACAAAGGATCATAAGTCGAGAAACCATTTATGGGTTACTTTGGATTATGAGGATGACCGTCAACATTCTCTCTCATACCTCCCTAGGGGTCATTAGACTTGGAGTAATGCTTCATAGGTATATTAAAGGTTTTTGATTTTGATGTGTATACATTGACTGACCCAGGTGCCACTCTTTCTTGAGTCCATTATTGCTAGAAGACTTTATAGAAATTGTCGTGTGTTCATTTTGCATAAAATTTTGCTATGTGATTTTGTCGAATTAGATATGGTGGATCTTGATGTCATTCTTGGGATGGATTGGTTGCATGCATATTATGCTTCTATTGATTGTAGAACCCATAGGGTTAAATTCTAACTCCCTAATGGGCCCTTTCTTGAGTGGGAAATTCATGATGTGGTAGTCAAGGGTAAATTCATTTCTTGTCTTAAAGCCCAAAAGTTGATATCTAAGGGTTGTTGCTATCATCTTGTAAGGGTTAGGGATGTTGGGTCCAAAGTCCTTCCAATTGAGTCAATTCCAGTGGTTAATGAGTTTCTTGATGTCTTTCCCGATGAGCTTCTCAGTGTTCCTCTAAAAGGAAAACAGATTTTGGTATAGACCTCTTTACCGATACTCAACCTATTTATATTCCCCCTTACCATGTGGCCCTGGTGGAGTTGAAGGAATTGAAGGATCAATTGAGGGATTTGTTAGAAAAGGGTTTTATAAGGCCTAGTAAATTACCTTAGGGTGCACCAGTGTTGTTTGTGAAGAAGAAGGATGATTCTATTAGAATGTGCATTGATTAATGGTGACTTAATCACCATAAAGAACAAGTACCTACTACCATGGATCGATAACCTTTTTGATCAACTTCAAGGGGCTAGTCAGTTTTCTAAGATTGATCTTCAGTTCGGGTATTATCAAGTGAAAGTAAGGGAGTGTGACATTCCCAAGATGGCTTTCCATAGTAGGTATGGGCACTTTGAGGTTGTTGTTATGTCCTTTGGGTTAACCAATGCATCATCTATATTTATGGATCTCATTAACAGTGTCTTTAAACCCTACCTTGACTTATTTGTTGTGGTTTTTATTGATGATATCTTGATTTATTCCCATAGTAAGGAGGAGCATGTGGATGACTTGAGGATGGTGTTGTGAATCTTGAGGGAGGAGAGGTTGTATGCTAAATATAAAAAATGTGAGTTTTGGTTGAAAGATGTTATACTTTTGGGACATGTGGTGTCGGCTGATGATATTAGGGTGGATCCTAAGGAGACGGAGGTGATTAGAAATTGACCTAGACCCCAAACTCCATTAGATATTAGAAGTTTCTTGGATTTGGCTGGTTATTATTATAGGTTTGTAAGTGGATTCTCTTCTATTGCTTCTCCTATGACTAAATTGACTCAAAAGAAGGGGAAATTTGTGTAGATCTATGAGTGAAAACAAGAGTTTCTAAACTTTGAAAGATAAGCTTGTCTCCACTCTTATCTTGGCTCTATTGGAAGGATTGGAAGGATTTGTTGTATATTGTGATACTTCAAGAATTTGTTTGGGGTGTGTTTTGATACAAAGTGGTAAGGTGATAGCATATGACTCTAGACAACCTAAACTACATGAGAAGAATTATCCCACCCATGATCTTGAGTTGGCAGCGGTAGTGTTTGCTTTGAAAATTTGGCATCGTTACTTGTATGGGGATCCATGTTGATATGTTTACCAATCACAAGAGTCTCCAATATGTGTTTACCCAAAAGAGCTTAACTTGAGACAACGAAAGTTGTTAGAGCTCCTTAAAGATTATGATATAAGTACTAATTATCACCCGGACAAAGCTAATGTTGTGGCTGATGCTCTAAGTAGGGTGTGTATAGATAGTCTAGCTCATGTTGATAATGGTTACAAAGAGGTGGCTAGAGAGGTTCAATGATTAGCTAGATTGAGGGTTAGGTTTGATGAAGTTGATAATGGTGGTGTAGTAGTGGTTGATGATTCTAAATCCTCCTTGATTGAGGAGGTAAAGGCAAAACAAGATCTTGACCCCACCTTGCTAGAGTTGAAGGCCTCGATGAATGTGGATGACTTGAAAGAATTGATCTTGAAGGAGGACCATAATTCATCCTATTTTATTCACCTCGGTTCTACAAAGATGTATAAAGACTTGAGTAAAGTGTATTGGTAAGTCCTTATAAAGTCTTGACGAGAGTGGGTAAGGTTGCATATGAATTGGAGTTGCCTATGGAGATGGACATGGTTTATCTGGTCTTCCTTGTGTCCATGTTGAGAAGTGTGTGGGTGACCCCAAGTGTTGTAGTGCCCTTGGATGTTGTGGGTGTTGTAGGAGATAATCAAACTTATAAGAAGGTCCCAATGGATATTTTGGATAGACAAGTTAAGAGATTGAGAAACAAGGATGTAGCTTCCGTCAATGTCATTTGGAGGAATCAACAAGTTGGAAGTGTCATGTGAGAAGATAAGGTAGACCTGAAAATGCGATATTCATATCTTTTCCACTCTACTCAAGCCGAAACTACTAATTTAAGTCCTTTATATAATTTTAAGTCTTAAATTCCTGCCCTTTTGTCATTTTGCATGTATTCATGTTTATGTTGACAAGTTTAAGGTGATTTTTGACATTCATATTGAGATTTTTGAAAATGATGTTTAAATTCATTTGTTGCATTGATGTCGGGTTGAATGCTTCATGATTACTTCTCTTATGTACGTTTCTTTGACAATTGGAGAAATATGCTCCCAAGGGGGAGATATTGAAACTCCCCAAAAATGTGCTTCGAAAATGCCCATAATCATAATTTCTATATATCTTAAAATTTGTGCGTGATATAAAAAATCAAACTTTATATTCTTAATCAAGTGGTACAATTGAGTCTGAAATGGATAGAATTCATATTTTAGAAGACCCGTAGCGAAAAATGATTTTTGCAAGATTTTCGGAAATAGAGAGGGTACGAGATGGCTTCGCGATGTGGACTTGTCATAGAGTAGTGTTATCACTTCTTTAATTTTTCTGTTTCAGCCTAAGGCATCGGTATCATGTCCCCATGCCCATTTACATATGAAATTTCCTATACTTAGCCATTTTTCAACTCCATATCATCTAAAAACCCTCTCTAAATCCTCTCAACCATTTTATCAAAATTTCTATCCAAATTCAAGTGTCTTAGGCTTAATTTCGAACCTCAAGAACTCCATTCAAGCTTCAAGTCTCTTTCAAGTCTACATAAATGAATCGCTAAATTTAGGTATGTGAGTATCATCCATGGGGTCCTTTCACCCATGTAGTCCAAACTTCCTATTTTATGGAAATTGAATGATTTCAAGATGTATTACTTATGAGTATCTATTATTATGAAATATAAGCATGATTTATGTTAGGGTTTTATCAAATATGGTTGATTATGTATGGATATCTATTTTAGCTTTCACTATGGATTGATCTTTATCTATTGAGACTATACATGATTCAAGCTATGAAATCTTTGAGCTATTTTGAAGTTTTGATGTGATTTACAAGTTACCCATGTTGGGATTTTACCATGACACTGGTGGGCTGATTTAATGACTTTAAGATGCATTGATTTTACTATTTCATGATCTAGACTCTTGCATTTTACATAATTTGAACATGTTCTCATACGTGCCCACCAAGTGTTCGATGAAATATCATGTCAAGAATTCTTAAGTTATTTGCATATTTTACAAGTCAAGTGACTTCATGATGAATATGGGCTATGAAGTATGTTATGAATTTATGAAATTATCTATGATTATGAAAGTATCAAGTTAAGCCCTATTTCAAGATTTTTACCTCTTGTGAGCCATTTATGTTAAGGCAAGGGTTCATGTATTATTATAATCTATTCTGATGTTTCAAGTTGGGCTAACCATTAGAGGTCAAGTATGTTCAAGAGCTACTCATGTCATGATTTCATGTTTATTACAAGTTATTAAAGTTATTATTGTTTCAAGTATTCCGTTAGATTCGACTTAGCACTGATGGATTTAATGTCGGCGTAGACTATCATTAAGGGTCCATACTCCTTTTCTCACACTATGTGCCCAACATAGGATTATTTTATACCCTTGCTACACTAGCGCATCCATTTAATGCACTTTATCATGAAATCCACCCTGAAATGGGATACGTTTCCATAAGGGGGGGTTACTTCTCCGAAATGGGATAGGCCCCCGTAAGGTGAAGTATGGTTTACCTTGGCAAGTAGACCACCTCTTTACCAATGAGGGATAATCAACGGGATTCCAAGTTGTAGCTTGCTTGGTCTTATTCTTTATCGGTTGAGGTCTCTTCCCAAATATGTGTCATGTCCTATGCAAGTTGAATGATTTATAAGCTTGTTTTACTTCATGCATTAATCATGCATGCCAAATTGAGATCTCACTTATATTTTGCCTTTTTCTATGCATTTTGACTATATTGGCTTATGTCTTGTTGCATTGCATCCTACATACTTGGTACATTCAAACTTACTAACTCATACTTTATGCCTACATGATATCATCATGTAAGGATCGGAGCTCCTCTTGATCATCCTCCACATGGGTAGTAAGATTATTCAAAGATAAGCTTGGTGAGTTATCAAGTTTGGGGATACTATCTACTTTCTCTTTCTATTTCTAAGCTTCTTTATGTTGAACATTTGACGTTATGAGGGTGAGTCCGGAAAGTTTCTTGGCCCCTACTCCATTCCAAGTTTAGAGCTGTACGTTGGATATTATGATGTTATTACGTTGTGAGCTTAGCTCTTATGCTTTGTTTATATTCAAGACTTCCCTTAGCACCACTTCCCATTTCATTATCTCTTTTTATTGTTTACTTTGATTATGTGACTAAGGATGTGTGATTGATATGCTAAGAGGCTTATTTGGGTTCCTTCAGGTTCCCATTTGTTGTGTCACATCTAGATCGTGGGCTCGTGTCATGACATTGAAATTGCTGGAACCCAGACTGTAGACCTAATCTACGTGTCATAAGTCGATCCATGAGATGTAAACCATAGGTTTTGTCCTTGATTTTCAAACTTCTAAAATTCTCTGTGAAACCTAGATTATGAGTCCCTTTTATGACTCATAGAATAGTTTATGGGTCGCGGACCCCTTCGTGATTCTTATACACACTTAGTAAAATTTCAAATCTCAGGACCCCATCTACTAGACCAGTTTACGACTTGTAAATAAGATTAGGACTCATCCTATTTGTTTGTAGTCTCTGGTTCAAAAACCTATATTTGTGATTAACTCAAACCTCAATCGATGATTCCTTATTCATGGTTCATAGTTCCTTTTACAAATTGTAAAAACCCCTCATACCTTACCCCACACTTAGACAATTTTTCACACTGACTGATTCCATTTGCTTGCCTTATTTACAATTCGTGGTTTGACTCATGAGCTGTAATTGAGGCTTGTACTTTGGTCTGCAAATTTCCAGTTCCATTTTTTCTGCACTTTCTAACTTTCTAATTTTTTGGGCCTTACAATATCTCACCTTGGGGATATTTATCTTCAAATATGCTACATGTAAGCTCTAAAAATTAAGAAAACAACTAACAATCCCACATGAATGCAAAAATGTAACTTAAACATCTTTTTATAAAATTTTCAAACTCATTCTTTAAATATTAGCAGTGTCATAAACATGTAAACATTCACATATGACATGAAATTAAAATACAAGGAATTTTAGGTCTTCGGTCAAGAAGAACTTAAGACCTTAGGCTGAGTAGTGTGGAAGATATAAGGGTATCGCTTCATGATGTTGACTTTCGCTTCTCATGTTGCACTTTTAACTTATTGATTTCTCCAAAGAACTTTGATGGATGTGAACATTCTTGTTTCTTAGACTCTTAAACTACTAGTCTAGGATCTTAATCGAAATTTCTTCTTAAGTCAAATGCTCTTCAATACTCACATCCTCCAAAGGAACAATGGAGTTTGGATCACCCATGAATTTTCTCAACATCGACACATGGAATACCATATGAATCATATTCATCTTTGACAGTAACTCTAATTAACAAACCACTTTGCTAATTCTCTTAATAATTTTGTAAGGACCCATATGCCTAGGGCTCAATTTCCCATTTTTTCTAACTTGGACCACAAGCTTCATGGGTGATAATTTGAAATATACCCGATCATTAACATTTAACTTAAGGTCCCTTCTCCTAATATTGAAGTATGACATTTGACAATTTTAAGCCATCTTCCATTATAAGTTTTACTTTTTTCATAGCATCCATAATTAAGTTGGGTCCTATCAAGGTTAGTTCACCAACTTCAAACTAGGTTACAATAGATCTACATTGCCTCTATACGCCTCATACAATGTCATCTCAATGCTAAAGTGATTACTATTATTGTAGTAAGATTCTGTAAGAGGTATATGGTCATCCCAACTTCATTTGAATTCCAATACACAAACTCTTAATATCGCTTCAAGTGTTTCAGTTGTCCACTCAGCTTGCCCATCGGTTTGAGGATGGAAAGCGGTACTCAATTTTACCTTAACATTAAGATCCCTTTAAAAATATCTTAAAAAATGTGAGGTGAATTGAACACCACTATATGATATAAACCTAAAGATAAATTTCATATAACCTCACTAACAACTGGATATACAACTTAGCATAGTTTTTGGCACCATAGGTTACCTTGACTAGTAGGAAGTGAACTGACTTTGTTATTTTATCAACTATAACATATAGAATCACAATGCCTCTTTGTCTCAGTAAAACAACCACAAAATCTATGTTGATCTCTTCCCACTTCCAATTAGGGATTTTAATATCTTGGGCTAGGCCACCCTACCTTTGATGTTCAACCTTAACTTGTTGGCAGTTGAGACACTTGAACATGAACTTCATAGTGTCCTTCTACATTTCATTCCACTAATACACCTCACTTAGGTCTCTATTCATCTTAGTAGAACTGGGATGAATAGAATATAAAGATCAAGTTTCTCAATCCGTTCACATTTGACATACATAGTCTACCTTGGTGGCAAAGTACTCCATCTCCGCCTTGTGAGAGAACCTCTACTTTACCTTCTTTTACCAATGTTTTCAATTCAACCAAAGTAGGATCAAGATAATGCTTGGCTTTGACATCCTCAATTAATTATGACTTAAAACTAGTCAATATTATCATACCATTATTTTCTGCATCATTCAATCTTAGCCACAATCTAGACAACTTATGAACTTCCATTGCCAACTCCCTTTTTCTATCATCAACGTAAGTGCATTAGCCACCTCATTAGCCTTATGCAGGTGATAATTCACACTCATGTCATAGTCTTTGAGAATCTCTAACCACTTTCATTGCCTTAGGTTGAGGTCACGGGGAGTGAATACATGTTGGAGACTTTTGTGATCGGTGAAAACATCCTGATGAACCTCATACAAGTAGTGACACCAAATACTCAATGCAAATACCATGATTGAATGTTCAAGATCATTTGTTGGGTAGCACTCTTTAGGTACCTTCAATTGCCTTAAAGCATAGGAAATTACCTTTTCATTACGTATCAAAACACATTCCAAACCAACTTGTGAGGTATCACAATACACAACAAACCCTTCGGTACACTCCAACAATTTCAAGATTGAAGCCAAAGTTAATTGATCTTTCAAAGTTTGGAAGCTTTTATCATACTTATCTATCTATATGAATTTTACTTTTTTTGAGTCAACCTTGTCAAGGGTGACGAAATAAAGGAGAAGCCTTATGCAAATCTCCTATAATATTTGGCTAGACCCAAGAAGCTCCTACTGTCTGAAGGAGTAAATGGTCTAAACCAATTCTTCACCACTTTCATCTTCTTAGGATTGACCTGTATTCCTTCATTGGATAACACATGCCTAAGAAATTCCATCTCTTCCATCAAAAATTCACCTTTGCTAAACTTGGCAAAAAATTGCCTCTTTATCAAGGTTTGTAGCATAATTCTCAAATGATCCATGTGTTCATCCCTCCTATAAGAATGCACCAGAATGTTATATATGAAAAAAGATAAAAAAAAAGGTTCAAGGAATGGCTTGAAATCCCTATTTACTAGATCCATAAATATTTCTAGTAGATTATTTAAACCAAACGACATCACAACAAACTCAAAGTGTCAATGCCTTATCCAGAAAGTCACTTTGGGAATGCAACACTCCCCCACTCTCAGTTGATGATGACTAGACCAAAGATAAATCTTAGAGAAGTGTCACGCCCCTTACAATTAGTCAAACAAGTTAACTATTCTTGAAATTGGGTACCAGTTCTATATGGTTATGTTGTTAAGTTGCCGGTAGTCTATACACATTCAGAGCGACCTATCCTTCTTTCTCACAAACTAAACCAGAGCACCCCATGGATATCTACTTGGCCTAATTAAACCCTTAACCGAACAATCCTTTAGTCCCTTCTTCAACTCTTTTTATTTTGTCAGATCTATGTTGTATGGAGGAATGGAGATAGGTTGGGTATTGGGAAGGAGATCGATGCTAAAATCTATTTCACTTTTGGGATGAAAATTAGACAATTATTTGGGAAAGACATCAGGGAACTCATTAACAACTGGGACCGACTCAAGAGAAGGAACTTCAGAAGTAAAATCCCTAACCCTTACTAGGTGATGGATACATCCCTTGAGAATCATCTCCTGGGCTTTAAGATAAGAACTAAATTGACCCTTGCATATAAAAGTACTATCCTTATACTCAAGAATGAGCTCATTTGAGAATTGGATTTTGACTCTATGAGTTCGATAATCTATAGAGGCATAGGAAGCATGTGACAAATCCATTCTAAGAATAACATCAAAATCAATCATAGAAAGTTCTACTAGATCACAAGGGACAACTTTGTGCAAGATAGAGATGGGACAACTTCTATATACTCTTTTTGCAACAATAGACTCACCTAGAGGAGTACAAACTTCAAAGGAATTAACTAAGAATTCAAAAAATGTGTTAAATCTATTTGCGAGGAATGGTGTTACAAAGGACAAATTAACTCTGAAATCTAACAATGTATAAACATCAAAATTGTAAATTTTCAACATGCCAGCAATAACATCTACAGTCTCTTCTACCTCATGGTGGGCATGCAAAGCATAAAATCAATTGGCCCTTGGAATACCTTCTTGAACTTAACCATATTGTCCCCCTTTGACTTGAGGCCTAGCACCACCACTTTGATCAATCCCAAAATACACCTCCAATTCAAGGTATAAGTGTTTGTTGTCAAAATATAGAACCTAAAAATGGTTAGGGTCGATCTTTTACTGACTAAGGTATAGATTGGAATAATTATGAGAAATTATATTGAGTTAATCTACTTATTTTCTGAGAAGAGGGAGGTTGTAAAATGCAAGAAATAAACCTAAACTAGAATCAAATTGTCAAGTGCAAGTGTCGTGAAATCAACAAGAGAAGTAACTAGGACATTGTGTTCCCCATGAATTCCTAACTTAGTTTGTCAAGATAATCATGATATTTTATAGTATGTAGCATGTAGAACTGGTAAGTAAAGTTTACCTAACCCTTTGATCTAGATGTTAAGCAAATTTCACCATGTTGTTTGATCCGTTCCCATAGTGTTGCATTACTAACTTTACCTTTGTCTGAGTACCACCATCCTTTGATCCATTCAGGTTGATTAGATGAGAGTAATCACATCAAATCTTGTTAATTATCTCTTATCCCATTTATTATCCCCCTGATCTAGTAAGTAAGAATTAGGTGAGTTCTAATGTTTGCTAATATTAAAAAGCAGTAAAATCGAAGAGATGATTAATATAAACATGAACACTTTCCAAGGATTATAGATTAGCAATTTTTATTTTGTTAGTTCCTCATGAATCCTACAACCCTAATTGTGGATTTAGCTACTCATGATCGTTGTAGATGAAGAAATCATGTTATAGAATAGCATAATTAGACACTTAGAATGGTAAATTGAAGAGAACAAAATTTGAAATCTTCACAAGAAATCACAATGTTGTAACTCTAATGTTATATCAAAAAGCATTTCTAAGAACACAATAAAATCAGAAGTAATGAAGTCTCAATGTTCTGACTGCTCTCTCTCTAAAAGACAACCTAAAAACCTATTTATAACAAGTGAAAATCAAATTCTAAAAGAAATAAGAAATGTGGAATTGGGAAATCAGATGATCAAGGTCACGGGTAGATGGAATCATGGCCTATAACTGGCCTTTGTAGACTGCACTTAATAAAAGTTGCCTTCCATATACGAACTAATCCTATGGGTTATCTTCTAAGTTAAGATCCGTAAAGTCTCTTGTGTGCTAGTGCTTCAGAAAACCTTAAAAACTCTGATCCTCCAGGCATGATCTTATCTCTGACTAGTCACCTGGCTTACGATCTTTAGAAGCCCTCGTCTAATAATAGTTTAGTACTTAGCATATTTTCTAATCTTCAACATACGAACAAACATATGGGCCATAAAAGAATCTATGGCTCATTTGATAACATGTAATCTCAACATCTGAAAATTAGTCCTTCACTGGATCTGACCCATGAAACCAACCTATAGCCCATGACATAAACCACGGCCTGTAAAAGGACTCATAAATCCTCAAAAACTTGCAATCTCTGCAACTTGGCCTAAAATTATCTTGATTTCTAAAATCCTGAAAAACAAACACGACAACACATCAAACGTACTAACATTACTTTAAGAACACATAAAATACTAAGATTTGAGAACCAAAAGTGTCGTATTTTGGTAGCACATCAACACCCTGAGGTTAAAATTATTGCTTGTCCTCAAGCGACGTACTCAATCTACCTAACCAATACAACAACACAAAGACCTCAACCTCATGACATACATCATAACTCAACAAATCATAGATACCCAATGAGACTTATTAATGCACATACAAGATATTAGTCAAATAGGCTTATGCGGATCAATACACAACAGTGCAACTATGACAAGCAAGGTAATCTCAGATAAGGGACCATCATCGAATCAACCTGTAGACAACAATGTAACTCAAGTGCGCTTAATAAAAAGAAGTCCCATATTTCACTTAGAATGTTATGTTCAAGTTCAATGCTTGAGATTGAGAAAAATACTCGCACTTGCAATAGATATTCAACCATTATGTTCACCGTCATAGCCTTGCCCTTATACATATGACCATGACATTCAACTAGTTAACTTAGAATAAATATAGGACTTTCTTGGCTTGAAACGTAGGCTTGGGGGGCTGCTTTGGTATGATATGTTTGGAACATAGTGACTATCGGCCTCCTTAACTCTGTGCTATCTTGCACTTTTTCCATACCAATATTGATATTTCAACTTACAGATCCCTTTTTCCTATTTTATACATTTTTGGGTGCTTTGTTCAGCTCATTGACTTTTATTTCTCAATTCTTTAACTTTTTAGCTAACAATTTAGGGATCTATTTATTTTTCTTGCAGCCACTTTAAATTTTCCCCTTTTTATTGCATCAATATGCTTCCTTCCTCGTTGGTGTGATTTCCTTGCAACAACCACTCTCAACTTAGGCTTTTAGCCCAAGTTGAGGTGCACAATATCCGACCTATGAACCACGGCCACTTTTGATACACCCTCAAGTTAGGTTTTTAGTCTGAGTCGAGGTGCACAATACTTAAGGAGGTATCAAGGCTAATTTTAGGATTACATAGTAAAAAAGTCTTAGTTACTGAGGTGTCTACAAAGAAAACGGTACACATAACGCTTAAACAGTAGGATCAAGGGATATATAACACATTTGATTTGTTATTTTAGGCTAAGTGAACTAATATGAATAATGATCTATGATCCTTTCAGAACCAACTAACCTACAGTCTTATTCAGAGTAATAAGGTAAGTTCTGAATTGAAAACAATATAAGAATCATGCAATAATGCTCACACGAACTTGGCACTGATTACACTATCAACCTAGAATCTCAAATCATGCTTTTTATCACAATTAAGTTTTAACTAGTCAGAACAAACACTGTTTATCACGGATTTTGCATCGTTATTATCAAAACTACCTAACAACACATCATTAATCACAAAAAACTAGTGGGTTTCATTTTTCAACAAAACTGTATACCACAGATTTTAGTACAATATGCTACTAATACTACTTACACATCCTAAACGTGCTGGTTCAATAGAAAATCAATGTCCTTAGGGAAATAACACAGGTAAGAAAACTCCACGGACTAAAAAATTAGGATAGTTATAGGCTATGATTACTCAAACTTCACTGAGGTATATAGCTACCCACACCCGATTGAAAATTATTTGCATTTCCCTCAATGCAACACAATAAACAAGAATAGCAAATTGGGGTCAAAAAGGAACATACTTAGGGACCTAAGCACCAGTCTCTACCTGCACATCAAATAAACAAAACTAATAAAAGTTTGCAAGAATTACAAGTAATATCTTGGGTTGCCTCCCAAGTAGTGCCCGATTTAGTGTCGCGGCATGACCTAGATAACTTGGTTAATCAAACTTCACCAAGTGCCCATACTTTGATATTTAGATCATCAGGTCTCTTCATGGACTGATAGATATTGAAGATGACTTTTTTGTTGTTTAATCTAAACTTGAATTAGCCTAGCTAGATATCCACTAATGCTCGTCTAGTGTCTAGGAAGGGCTTCCCAAGATGATTGGGACTTTGAAGTTGACTCACAATCTAGAATCACGAAGTTTTTGAGGAATATAAGCTTTTCCACTTTCACTAGAATGTCGTACAGTATCCCGTAGGCTTCTTCACTACCTTGTCAGCCATCAATAACAACATGATTGTTGGTGTAAGAGCTCCTAGGCCGAATTTCGTGAACATGCAAGAGTCATTAAGTTGATGCTAGCTTTGAAGTGACATAATGCCTTCGGAAAATTGACATCTCCAATAATTTAGGATATGATAAATGCTCCAAGGTCTTATTTCCTTTACACTAAGGACCTTGTTGCTATAGTACCACAATTTTGAAACTTTTGAGAGAGGTTTTGTCTTACCATTATCTTCTTCATCACTAGGTCCTTCATGAACTTAGCATACCTAGGCATTCTCTCCAATGCCTCAATGAGGGGAATGCTGATAGTTAACTGCTTTAACATGGAGATGAAGTGTTGAAGTATACCTTTCTCCTTCTTTTTGAGTCTCTGAGGGAAATGAGATGGAGGCCTAGGTATGGGTTTTAATTTTCTCAATGTCACCACTTCATCGCTCACCCCATCCTTGGATTTTTCATCCCATTCTATGCATATTTGCACTTCACAATCTCCTTATGAACCTGATCATCATCTACTAGCATTAGTGGGTTGATAGTTTTCTTACAACCTCGGATTTTTAGTGCCATGTATTTCCTGTTATTCTTTAGATTATTCATTATGTTGCTTTGCAATGTACTATTTTGGCGCTGGCTCAACCATGTAAAGAACGAACAAAATTGTTGATCTCGTTAGCTGATTAATGGCAACAAAATGAAACTCAATCTTTTGATTAATACGTAATATGTCATCTTTCATTTCCTCTTATCCTATGCATTAACCTTCTTCAAAAATTTATCAAACATCTCCTCAATCCTCGAACTACCAGCCCCAAAATCATGATTATATGATGATACATATAGACCATTACTGTGCCCATCTATGTGACCCTAATCACCATCTCTATATTGTCCCATGTTTCTATTATAGTATCTACCTTGATTGTTATCTATATACACATTATCTTTCCTAAATTTTCAACCTTGATTCCTTTGACCATGATGTTAATAGTCCTTATTAGACCCTTGGGCATTGGTCCAGAAACCCCCATCTGATCAGTTAAAAAGAAAGAATCCACTTAATAATAGGGCTTCTCATACATGGGTGCATGTTGTGGATGATGATTTATTGCATTTACTTTTTCTTGACTCTGCTCCATCAATAATCCCATATTAGCACTAATCTATGCTAGCTCTTGCATTATATCTTCATTAATCTTAGCTGCTTTAAATTTGTACTAATTGAAAAGGAACTGTTCATCATAGATTCATCCCTTGTTCCACATGCACGGTTCATCTTTACCACCTTCTGCAGTCATTTAGCTACAATATGAAATGGGCTATCTAAGAATGAGCCTCTAGTTTTGACGTCAGCCATTACTTTGCAATTTTCATCTAAGGCCTAATAAAAGATCTCTAACAAGGAATCATCAACAATGTTGTGGTAAAGAACACTTATTAAGAACTTTGTAGATCTTTCCCATGTGGTACTAATTGAATAACTAGGAAATTGCTCATTGTTATTAATTGATCTTAATGTGCTATCAAAATATAATTTTTTATGCTTAAAACTTAGAATTTTGTGTGTTTACAATGCGATGTTAGTTGGTTTTATGTGCTTTGTCTTATATTTGCAAGATTATAGGTTTAGCCTTGATTTTGGGCAGAAATACAGTAGTTGCTAATTTTTTATGCAGTAGGTTACCCTTTACCGGCCGTAGGCCATTCTACGTGTGAATAATTCTAGTGAGTGGGCTTTTTTCTAACGTTAATTTTACAAATATGTAGATGAGTCATGAATGATTTATGAGTTGTAGAAGATGGTTTGTTCCCTGAGGATCAAAGATTGGGACTTTCTGAAGATTTACTAGATGAAACCCCTTTAGGGGTAATAAACTACTTTACAAGTCATAGAGGGGTATCATAGATTTCAAGTCCTAAATTTTAGCAGCTTTGTATAAGACCCTAATTAGAGGTTGTGGAATGTAATACGACCTGCAAATCTTTTTCGTATAGCGTGCTGACTAGTTATCCTATTTTAGTTAGGATTTATATTTTACTTATTATAAATCAGTCTTTTTAAGGTTATTTGTAAGAAGATTTTGCCTAGTACTCCGAGAACTCAGTAATTAGAGAGAGAAATAAGTGAGATTACATTGGAGAGTATTTCAGAACACTTGTACTTTAACTCCATCTTTAAGCTTGTGATTCTCATTAAAGTTTGAGTTGCTTGTTCTTAATTCTATTATGTAAGTGTTCAATTATGTTTTTCCATTTCGTGATAGCTTCATGCTACACACTGGAAAATAATTAGGTTATGTAGTGATACTAAGTTAGGGAAGCATGGGAAACACTAGACCCTAGTTTCTTTCTATATTTATTTCTCTCTTGTGTTAGTTAGTTTTGTTTTATTTTCCATTGATTATTGCAAATCCCTCCCCCCCCCCCCTTTAGGGAAGTAAGTTAGTTAATCACTTGAATTGTGATCACTGAATTTTCTTGAGTCTATGTATTCCCTATGAGTTCGACCCTAACCTTGGTTAGGTTCTATTTCTTGACAATGATCACTTTGTCCTCTAAAACAAGGTTTAACATGCACAACATCAAGATTTTGGTGCCATTACTGTGGAATACTTCTAGACTTAGTTAATTCATAGTGATTTGAGTGTTAATCCTTATTTTCCATATCATATTTTTTGTTGTTATTTTTGTTTGTTTCCAGGGTTTAAGTATAGTGTATGCCCAACATCCAGAGTCAAGGCAATCCCTTAACTCCATTTGGCCCAATCTAGAGAACGTTGAGGCGAATGGCCTAAGATAACACCAATAACATGACCAATGCAGCTTTGAACTAGGACAACAATGAGAATGTTGATAAAGAGAACCCACCTCCTCTTGACGACGTTGCTCCATAACCTTAGGACTTTAATGCTATGCTTATCATTGGAACCAATATATGCTGAATCCTATGGCTATGGATGTGAATAGAGATATTGTATTTTTCCACTACCGACAGATATAAAGTTCACAGTCTCGAGTGGGTTGCTTCAAATACTGCAAATCGTGGGCTATTTGTGGGCTTACTATCAAAGGATCCTCATAGCCACCTACACAATACTGCATTCATCTATAAAAGTGAGAATCTATCTATGGATGTTGTGGGATTTCTTGACTTCTCGTTATCTCTTTTAGGCAATGCAACATTATGGCTATATGAGCTCCCGCAGAGCTTGATCACTAGTTGGGCAGACTTGCAGAAGGTCTTTTTGGAGAGGCACTTCCCTAGATTGAAGAAGCTCAAGTTGAAGGACTAGATAAATAATTTTGAGAAACTTCCTATTGATTCAACTAGTACTACTTGAGAGTGGTTTACCAAATGCTTGAGGAGCATCCCAGACCACAAGATAGCCGATGATGCCTTGGTGGAGATCTTCTACCGTGCCTTCGATAAGAACAGCCAGGCTTGTGCTGACACTATCATAGGGGCATGCTCTTAGATCATCCATTTGCAAGGATCGTAGAGAAAATGGAGAGAGTGGTCAAGACTAACGTGCATGGGGGTAGCGAGATAGACCATTCACCAATAGTTCTTGCCCTATCAATGTTGGTCTGAAGCAAGCAAATATCAATGAAGAAATCATACAACAGCCTGCCTAAATTCGCAGAGGTATAGAGGTGATGATGAAGTAGAACCAAGAGTGAGTCAATATAGTGTTTCATCAATATCTATGTGTACCCATATATGATGAGCCTTATTATGATGAGGACATGTGTTTTGTTGTTGATCAGATGGGGCGTTTCCAGACTAACACCCAAGGGTCCAATTAAGATTATTAGTGCCAAGGTCAAGGATACCAAGGTCAGAACTTCAACATCAATGGAGCTTATTGGGATAATCATGGAGGATATTATGATAGATGTAGGGGTCTAGAGAAAGATGCAGATTGGGATAGTAGAGATGGCTTTAGAAATAGTCCCTATGTTCTACCATATAACCGCGACGTAAGTAGAAGTAGTTAAAGAATTGAGGAGATATTTGATCGCCTATTCAAGAAAGCTGAGGCATAGGATGAGACTCTGAGGGGTATCAAATCTGAGATTTCTAGCATTAATTAGAAAATTGAGTCTCATTCTATGGATGTCAAATAGTTTGAACAATAGTTTGGTCAAGTGTCAACTCAGCTTAATCAGCATCAGAGGGGTAAACTGCCTAGCAACATAGTTCAAAATCCTAAGAATAAAGGGCAGTGTTTGGTGGTTACCACTCAAGGTGGCAAGAGTACCATCGATCCTCCTATGCCAGTTGATGGGGATGATATTCGAGAGGAGATGATACATCTAAAGATATGGAGATAAAAGATGATCATGGCAAGGATGGGGTGAGCGAAGCTGCTAATGCGCCAGAGAAGTTGAAGCCCATTCCTAGTCCTCCTCTTCCCTTCCCTAGAAGAATCAAAAAGAGGGAAAAGGAAGGCAAATTCAAGTACTTTCTCTCCATGTTGAGATAACTCACCATCAACATCCCTCTCATTGAGGCATTGGAGAAGACGACAACTTATGCTAAGTACATGAAGGACCTAGTAACTAAGAAGCGCACTGTGAGTCAGGATATCTACCAAGAGCTTCAGCATTGCAGTGCTATTGCTACAAGGTCCTTGGTTTAGAACAAAGAAGATCCTAGTGCTTACACCATACCTTGCACCAATGGAGATGTGGAGTTCTCAAGGGAACTATGTGATCTAGATGCGAGCATTAGTCTGATTCCTTTTGTAATCTACAACAAGTTAGGACTGGAAGATCCTACGTCGATGAGCATGTAGTTGCTGATGGTGGATTGCACGATGACGAAGCCTATGGGGATACTTTATGATGTGCCAATCAAAGTTGAAAATTTCAAATTCCCCACAAACTTTGTGATCCTAGATTGCAAAGTCAACTCTGACATCCCAATCATCTTGGAAAGATCTTTCCTAGCCACTGGGCAAGCAGTAGTGGATATGGAAGCTAGTTAATTCAGGTTCATCTTGAACAATGAAGAGGTTATCTTCAATATATGTTAGTTTATGAAGCATCCATATGACTTGAAAAATGAAGTCTGGGCAAGTGGTGAAGTCTGAACAGCCAGTTTGTCCAAGTGATGCCATGACATTAAATTGGGTGCTACATGGGAGGCAACCCAAGGACTTTAATGTAGTAGTGTAGTTGTATCTTTATTTTCTATTTCTGAACTCATAGGTAGATTATTTTCTTGTATTTTTATTGTAATTATAGACATTAGGATGGTTGCATATAAGGTAACAATATGTTCTATGAAGAATATGCAGGTACATGGCTAAGTTAACCATTTTTGGATGAGAAGATCATGGAAGAGTCTCTACGACTGGTTCAATGAGCTGTTAAATAGTTTATGACCCATACACCATCTCGTAGATAATACCAGTGAGCAAATAGTTGTGCACTCCAGTCCACAATCCAACTTTATGATCTATATACCAAACTACAGGTCATGAATGGAGCTCATGGACCCCAGGTAAGTTTCCTGAAAGTTTCCTAAGTGTTGAGGGTTCTACGATCACCTCTACAAGTTGTAAATCACTTTACAACTCGTGGAGCACTTTAGCAAAGCTAGTCCTAAAATCTAGGGTTGGATGTTCTATGAAACCACAGTTCACGAGCCATAAAATACTCTATTGCCTATAATCAGGGTTTCACAGAGTCCAGGCCTTGTAGATTTTAGTTGACCCGATCAATGTATAAATAATGGAGTTAAATCATTTTAACCCCATTTATAACCTAATTTACAAGATTACCCAACCAAACCTTCCCCCCACATAATTTTGACTAGCGATGGTAGTCATACCCCTACTTTTCAGCATAAATTTTTGGCGACCTAGGGTTTAGTACAACCTCCTTCATCTTCTACAAGTTAATCACACTATTGGTAGGTTTTTGGTTGGTTAAAAACCTTTAATTTGCCTATGATTATATGATTGAGTTGGAAATTATGTTGGGAATGGTAGTTAGACACAAAACCTATGTGTTAGTTGAATTTGAGTTGCCCATGTTTGAATAGTTGTCTAAGTCTGAATTTAGGTATTATTTCGTTGATTGTATGGTTTGAATAGTTTTTGGTGACTATTAAATCACCCAGTATGTATGATGAATTAAGATTATGTGTAAATTGGTGGGTGTTGATATAGGCACATAACTTTGTTGAGAAAGTGTCATATATGGTCAGAATAGTTGGGGAAACATGCTTGATTGCTTTTGATTGGGTATATGTCTTGTATAACATGTTGGGGGTATTTGTTGTGGTAGAAAAATCATATGGGGGTGTGCATTTTTGCTTCAATGCTGATAGAATACTTGTTAAAAAAGTCATATGGGGTCCATTATGATGGGCTTCGAAACTCAGGTAACTAAGTTTTCTTGTTTATGAGTGGCTTTTAGGGCTCATTGATCATTCCACAAGCTGTAATTTTCCCCTTGTACAAGATTCCAAAAACCTAAAATTTCTGGGTATCCATTAGATAGACCTTCTACGAGTCATAGATTACTTTACGGCTCATACATAGGTCTCGTAGATCCTTGCTTAGAATAAATACACACAATGAAGTTTCTATGATTTAGTCTATGCCTCATAACCATTTTACAAGTCGTATCTGGTCTCGTAGACTTTTGCAGTGACAAAAAAATATTTAGACCACTATTTTACGAAAGCTCTTTACGGATCGTACTTACCAACTACGGCCCGTAATGATGCTTTCGTAGATCCTTCTCCAACTTAATCTGAATTATTTTTGCATTTCAACATGTGATTTGTGGGGCTAACCAAGGCGCATAATTATTCATGTTTAGGTACTATGGTGCCAAAAGCTAGACGTGATGAGACCAGGGCCCTAATAAGGAGGCTCAGAGATAAGTCTTTGAATGATAAGCAGGTCCCTACTCTAAGCGGACCCGTCGAGGAGCTTGGAGTTACTCCATACCAGACCACAGACTAGAGTTACTGCCAGAGCTGGGCAAACTCTAGCTTTTGTCATTCAAACTCTCCATTTTGATGAGGGAGGCAACGATAGGAATGATTCCATTTAGGTGACTCCATCTAGAGAGGAGTCCTCCATAATACTCCAATCATCAACATCTCAACCTAATGCCTTTAATAGTTGTTGGTGTGTCATAGGTATGCGTGACATCTATATAGAGGTCTAGTAGCAGACAGAGCAGGCCAAGCCAGCCCACTCCGTCTATCAGGAGCCCAGAGTCATCTCACACAGACTTGACTATGTCCCCAATCTCTAGGACACGATGATTTGATATGGGCTTCAGTGGCTCACTTACTCACTTGGACGATACTCGCCGACTATGATTAGGAAGTTTTATACTTCATGTGCAACCACTATTCATAGTCTTCCCACGGGGAAGAAGCCCCCCGCTCAGCCTAGACTGGTCGAGATTAGAGAGAGGGGTCGATAGATGGATATATCAAAGACCAAAATCTGCTAGATGGTTTTTGGACTATAATTCCCTTCCCCCAGTTCTACCCTAGAGTTTGACTATAGGGTGGGGAAAAGGAGGGACCTACTGGTAATAAAAGATCTAGAGCGATAAGATAGCTTAATTAGATAGGTGGCTGGTTGTATTACTGAGCGGGGTTCGGAACCTGCATGGGTTACCATATTCTCGGAACTTATTATAAAGGCTTTGCTTAGTTTCCCTACTAAGGTTTTGATGGCGGTTGTTTGGTCACGCATCCAGCCTACTCTTACTGATAATATATTGACACCGGAGCATGCAGTAGTGGTTGCCAATACCTTAGATGGCTATTATATTGATTAGGCATGCCTCATTATAGAGTAGATTCTCGAGGCTGCCCTAAAAAAGTCAACCTTTATCCTATTCCTTGCTTGATATACAGGCTCTGTCTTGTTTACACCAGCTACACTAGTTGATTGAGGCCCAACGTACTTTAGATCTCACCCTAGTTAGGGCTTAGGAGAATCCAGTGGCACTTCAACAAGCATAACCTGCTCCTATACCTAATATGTTTGCCCCAATGCCACCACCTGAGGGTTCACAGACTACCACCACTACTGCTACTACTGCAAATAGGCTCCTACAGCCAGAGGCAGATGAGAAAAGGGGCCTACTACTTCTACTCCTACACCATATGCTACGTCATCTCAGTGTACTCTCATGGGCATGGTCTAGTGTTTGCCATATCTATATAGGCCATCATGTAGAGGTTATCTTATACTGAGTCACAGTTGACTCATCTTGTTCTGCAGATTACGCCATGGGTCCTCCAGGCCATTTCAAACTCGAAGGGTCTCATGCAGGTAATCATGGTCGTTGCTATTTAGGTCCGTCTCCCCATCATGGACACCCACATTGATGCTTTCGAGTTGAGAGTATAGTAGAGCCTACGCATGGCCTGATCATCATACTTAACGACCCTTCAGACGGAGATCCAGTAGCTCCAGGTTGATATAACAGTAGAACTAGCAGCACTGGCAACATCGGTTGCATTTCTAGAGACATACCCCTAGTGCCAGTGGCATATCTTTTTTCTATTTATGAGCCCATCCAGTATTCCCATGGGAAGAGACCTCGCACAATGGATGATGATCCAAATGATATATGCTTACATATGGGACTTATAGAGTAGGAGGAGCTCGCACTTATCTTAAGGAGGTCGAGACCGGAGGAGGAGAGATGACAGGCTTGAGAGTGAGAGAAAATAATAGGTGTTAGCCCCTACAAATAGAGTGCTATTACTGAGGGGACTACCCCACAGGAGGAGGGTCGTCAAACTCAGTCACACACAGGCACTTAGGCACCAAGATATAATTTTTGGCCCCTTATGTTTTATTTTGCTTTGATTGCATGAATTGGGGATAATGCACATCTTTTTCGATAGTTGTGGGTACTTATGGGCCTCAGTGAAGTCTGAGTAGCTTGTGTCCATAACTACCCCAATTTTTTGTCCCGGATTTTCTTACCTTTGTTCTTTTTCCAGTGGATATTTACTTTCAACTAAACCGGCATATTTAAAATGTTTGGGTAGTATTTGCAGCATATAGTACTAATAACTGTGGTATATAGCACGTTGTTATGTTTTTTTGAAAAATAATACCCACCAAAAATTTGGATTAGTAGTTTAGATAGCAACCATGCTTGTTTAGGTATCTGATAATGTTTGTTCTAATAAGTGAGGATAAATTGAGATAAAAAACACAATATAAGAGTCTTTTATTGATAATGTATGCAGTGCGACGTGAGTGTGTGCTTAATTTGCTAAATTTCATATGTTTTTTGGTAATTTAGAACTTGCCCTATTACTCTAAATTAGATTGAAGATTAATTGGATTAGGAAAGTTTTAGGCCTTTGTTGTTAAAATTCCACTTAGCATAAATGGCCAACCGAAATTGTAGTATAACCTTTATTCCTAATGTTTGAGCCTAACATGTACCTATTCTTTTAAAACACCTGATTAACCTAGCGTTGTTAGTTGTAAAATCATGAAATTAGCCCTAGTGCTTCCTTAAACATTGTGCACCTTGACTGAGGCAAAAAGCTTAAGTTGAGGGTGGCTACCAAAAGTGGCCCTAGTTTAGAGGATGGATATTGTGCACCTCAACTCAGGCCAAAATCCTAAGTTGAGAGGGGCTGGTGTAAGGATTAAACACAAATATAAGGAGGGAGTTAGTGTATCAAGAACCAAGTCTAGGGCCTAGATGTGACACGACGAATGGGATGTCTGAAGACAACCCAAACAAGGCTTTTAGCATATCATGTACACATCCTTGGTTGCAAAAGCAAAATACGACAATTACAAGAGTCAATTATAAAAACGAAAGTGGGACTAAGGGATGTCTTTCATAATCACAAAAATATAAGAAGAGTCAAGCTCACAAGTATATACAATCATAGTATCCAACAACACCTCTACTAGAAAATAGAGTGTGGGCCAAGACACCTCCTGGGCTCAACTCATGATAATAAGTATCTGACATAAAGAACAAGTCTCAACATAGCATCAATGGATATAGATATTTTTCTCGGAGTTGACGACTCACCAACTAGTTTTCTTCAAGAACCAAACTAGCCACGTGGAGGAGATGGTCGATAGGAGCTCTTGTCTCTACATGGTAATATCATGTAAGCATAGAGTATGTGTTAGTACTTGAAATATACTAAGTATGCAGGGTGCAATGCAACCAGGACATAAGCCATAATATTCAAAATGCATACATGTAGGCTATGAATATAATCTCAATATGGCATGTATGATCAATGGTTGTAATAAAACATGCATATAAAACATTCAACTTGCATAATAATAATATACGTATGTGGTAAGAGACCTTAACCGACATATAAGACCAAGCGGGCTACTACTTGGAATTCCGAAGCATGGAACCCTCTCAAAAAGATGTGGTCTACTTGTCAAGGCAAACCATACTTGACCCCACTTGATGGGAAACATAAACTAGATTGATCAACTAGTAATCCCTTTAAGAGAAAAAAAATAATCCTATGATGGCACGTAGTTTAGAGATTAATGACTCTATATAAGGACCCCTTGAGTCAAGCCCCCACCTTAAGCCTCAATCGGTGGTAAGTATAACCCACGAAATACTATAAATAGTCATAACTTTAATCATAATATGAACAACTTGTAAGATACATGATAACATTGTAGCTTATTCATATGCTTGACCACTACTAGTGAGCTTAACTTGAAAATGGGGGTGAAATAGTAATCATGCTTGACCCCTCAATTGTACATGAATGACTCATAAGAGGGTAAAATCTTGGAATAGGTCTCAACTTATCACTTATAAAATCACAGATAACTTTAATTTAAGGCATACTTGGGATCCCATAATTATCTTGAAATTGCTTGACTTGTAAAATCATGCAATAGCTTATCAACGACTTAAGAATCCTTGTCATGTAATTTAGTCAAACACATGGTGGGTACATGGATACTTACTCCAAAATTATGTAATTTATAGAGTAATAACATAAGAGAGAAAAATTAACCATTTTAAAATCATAAAAATCAACCCACGAATCATAGTATAAAATTCTTAATTTGGGTATCATGAAATTCATCTCAAACATTCACAATAGTTCATAGTTTTCATAGTTTATATTATGTATAATCTCAATAGATGTAAATCAACTCATGGATTAAGCTTGCAATGAATGTTCATACA